>WBNM01036392.1:71509-141563 GCA_013399055.1 Ramphastos sulfuratus | reverse complement strand
AACCTTACCATTCTACGATAATTCTATGACAGTTTCAGCATTGCATTGTTATTGGCAAAATACACTGCAGATACAGCATATGGGTGGCAAGGAACCTTTGGTGTGTAAAATTGAGTTCCTACTTTAAGAACAGGGAGCACATTGTTTTTCTGTTAGAAAAAAGCTTTGTGCCTTCAAAACAGTTCTTATTAGAATAGGTTTGATTGACTGTGAGATACTTTCATTATTTTTTCTTTAGTTATCCTATAGGCAAAGATCAATTATGTCACAAGTACCTGTTTAAAAGTCATGAGAAAATGTCTACTGACTGCAGCCAGAATTAGAGCCTGCCACAAACTGCCTCGTATTCAATAATGTAATGGTTAGTCAGAACCACAGTGTTAATTCTAGCACAAACTGACCTCAAAGCTTCTCAAAACATTTTGTACAGTAAGAAAGAAAGAACCTTCAGAAGCATGGGATTTGCAAAAGCAGTCTGATCAGCCTGAAATACTCATGTCTACTCTGCAGGATGAACTATAAGTGTCTAGGAATAATCATGGTGCAGTAATATTTAAAATATTACTCTAGTTTTCTCTCTTTAATGAGAAAAATCTTTGTCAGATATTGATGTGGTAGGTGTTGGCTGCTTAGTAATGCTGAACTGGAGCATTTTGTGTCAGAGGATAAAAACTCCCAGAGCATATATGAATTGCCACTGTTGTTTAGGTGACCTAAAGTTTAACAGCCTAAGCACTGACTCATAAATTAAGAAAAACAAAACAAACCAAAACAAAAAATACCCCAGATCATGCATTTGCTGCCAAATCAGCAGGAATCGTGGTTATTTCTGCAGATTTGCCTAAGTTGTTAAAGTTATTTGTGTACTGAACATTAATTCTCATGCAAACACACAACACAAGCCATTCCACGTAGAATGAAAGTGAAGTTGGTGTGAAAACTGTTCCCGTGGTGCAGCTTCTGTCCCTGAGTACCAGTGACAATGTAGGCAGATTAAGTAAAGCCAAACTAACTTTTTGATAGTGCTAACAGATTGCAAGGGCTGTACAGAGCTATTGTCTGCCTTCCTCATATGCAGCTGATTTTAAAAATGTGTTGAACAACTCAGAGATTATCTCCTTGTATTGAAATCATTATGAAGTTAAGTGGAATGAGGTCATGTAGAAGTTTCCTAGCAAAATATATAGACAGCACAACATTAGCTATTGAGAAATGGAAAATAAGTTTAGAAAAGGAAGATTCTAGAAGAGGAAGGGAAAAAAAAAATCCCATTAAGCACCTACAAAGCAATAGAGATCTTCATCCTGAAATACTGCGTATCCACTTGATCAGGGTCAGGCCCAAATGTGCTCAGCTCACAGCTTCCCTGCTTGGTGACAATCTGATGTCGCACCCCAGAGAAGTATTGAATCACATCTATTGAGTTGTTGCAATTGTTGAACAGAAACACTTTTCAAAGTAGTTTGGATTGTCTGGTGGTTGTGCTATGCTAGGCAGATTTTATAGACCCTGTTAAATAAAAATCAGAAACATGTCTCTCCAGCAAAGAATTTGCTCTGCTGCTTCCAGGATACCACACTGAAACTTTTCTTCTTCTCTGTGAGGCCTCAGGAGTGCAACAGGTGTGTAGAGTGGCAGCTCTGGTTATTAACGAATATTTGGGATAAAAAGGAGGTTTCTTTTTAAAATTAGGTACAACTTCAAAGGTTTTGTCTTGCTCTTTGTCTGGCTGAAGTACTGTAAATACTGAAGCTTTTTGGCGTGTGCCCGTGGTTACAGAAAACCCCAGCTAAGGTTATGAGAAATTATTTTATCACCTTCTGTATATGACTATTCTAATTAGATGTTAAATTATATTTCAAATTTAGCTGATTAATATGAAAACTAGTATTAAGGAACATTTCTTCGTGTTTAACCGAATGATTGAGTGTGTCATTCGTTTATTGTATAGCAGGAACGTGACTAGGGAAAGAAATTCTAGGTGACTGTTTGGATAGGAAGTACAGAGATTTAAGATTTGATTGACAATCAAAATTTCTGTTAACCAGAAAGAACTAAAGAAACAGTGTAATCACTGACAGAGAAAATCCATTTGCTTCAACATATTAAACAAATGTTTCTTTGTTATAAAAAGGAACATTTTGTTGATTTCTAAAGTATTCAAAATAACAGTTTTAGAGAATCTAATGGTTTTTTATATTTAGGCACCATGAAATTGATTGTTCTGAATGCTTTGAAAATTTAATCATGTGAGTAACTATACACACACTGTTCTATTAATTTTGAAGAATTACTTACATGCACACAGTTATAATTTTCTTCTATTCTGAAAAGTTTTCCTACATCACGCAGCTGGATCCTGTCAGACTCTCCTTATTCATGCAAAGACCAAGTAAGGCAAAGAAGAGATTTGGCCTGCAGCATGGGAAAGCTTTTCCCAGTGCCCACTTGTGCAGATTTTGCTGTAGGATCATCTCTGATTGCACTTTAAGGCCACTGGCCAGCCTTCCTCTCTCTGGCCTCTGACACTTAAGCGCTAAAGGTTTTCCTCTGGATAGGCTGGGCTCTGCTCGCTTGTATTTCCATTGTCCCTCTGCAGCAGAGCTTGGACATCCCCCACCTTGGGAGACTCCCATTTGATCTGAAACACTTCAGAAACCCATTTGGTGCTTGCGAGTTTATTCTCCCATGATAACTCTTTCTTGGCTACTTAGTATTCCTGCCTACAGTGAGCTATGATGCTGATCTTCCTACAGCTTCACTAACCATATTTAAGACTGCTATTCCATAATTAGAAAGAAAAAAAAAAAAATCTGTTACTGTGGAGTTATACTGTGTTTTCAACTACAGCAGTACTGCATCCTCAGAGTACACTCAGCCCCAGAGTGGTAATGTATTTTTGTCATCCATATAGATCAGATGGTGTTTAAACATGAAAACTTCGTCATAATCACTTCAGCACAAAGAAGAATCTTGCCTTTGGTTTAAGGCTGAAACATTAGGCACATTTTCCTCTGGAAGCATAACAAATTTAAGATCACCTATTTTCTCTTACAGTAGAGGGAAAGGGGCAAATTTCTTTCAAATCCACAGCCACAGGGACTTGTGACTAATATTATAAAGCTCAGACATTGTACTCAGTAAAATTTTCTGTTGTTTTCAAGGGGACAGACCCACATTGCTTTGAGATCCTTCACAATTCATATACATTGTATAAGCAAGTAATTTTAAATCAGTTTCTGGTGGTTTCAGGTCTTAGAAACAACCCACAACATTTGCCTGGCATCACTAACTTGAAGGTCCTTTTTAGCATGCAAGACAGTTTGGTTAATTAGTATCTTGAACTTGTTTTGCTCATATAGGTGATTACTAAATTTATCCAAAACTTCCATTAGTCAACAGTAATTTGCCTAATCAGAGTGTGAAATAATGTTCTCTGGTATCAGCATATTTGTTATATAGCAGTAATTTTCTCCCCTGACATTGAACAACAGTACTGCCTGATGTGTTTAGGTTCTAGACAGAGAAAAAGTATCAAAATTATACTTTTTTATCCAAAGCTTCATATTTAAAGGCAAATCACAGCAGCATCCAGTTAAAGTGGTAGGGTAGTAAATAAAACAAGGGTTCAATATCAACTCCATCAGAGTATCTAATCACCCTTGCAGATGAATGGATTAATTGAACATTGCATAAAACACTGAACATTTTCTTCTATTAATCATTCACTGATTCACCTTGAGGGTAGGATAACTGGTGGATTAACCTAAACTTAGTTTGCTCCTTCTTAGGCCCCATACTTGGAAAGAGCCTTAGTATATTCACTCCTGGATTTACTCATTGGCTGCACTGACTGACCCTCTTACCTAAAAGGTATTTGTAAAAGTATCTGCTGTGCTATATAGACCTCTACATGCTGCTGGTGTTACCAGTGCTGAGTATTTTGAGATATTAAACTCACTTTATAGTTTGCCTTTGATGTCAAGCTTCTTAAAACTAACAAAACTACACATTGCTAGCTGAAGTTTGGGACTATTTGCAAAATCTTTCTGGTGATGTATTGTCTCAGCTCAAAGAGAAAGTACAACATCAGTATCTTTGAAGGTAGTTTCCAGAAACCTGTTCTGCAGTTAGCAGAGTGTCGCAGCTGGCTCTCTTATCTCATTTTACAAAACAGTGACTTTGCCATTTGCTGTAGTAGCCAAAGTAAATAAATATTGGTCATGCTGTGGAACATTATGGTTTAAAGTCACTAAAACTTAGTACAATGAGTTCCAGAACGTATACCAACCAATTTCAATGCAATATATGTACTGCCAAGTGTAAACCCATGAGGCTTTTAATCACTGGAGGTCTGTATAACGTATTGGAGGTGCAGGAAATCCTGTAGCCTGTCTGAGCTCCTAGGAGAAACAGGTTTCCTAACTGGTACCTCTGAAAGAATTCATGAGTGTCTTTGGGTAAACAAAGGATTTGAATGACATCACTATAATCTAATACATATTTGCAGTTATCATTTTACAGAGATTTATCTTCACTGCCAGAGGCTGGTCAATAAATAAAACCTAATTATACCACACCATTCAAATCATAATTAACTGCTCTGTGTTCCCTATGTATGATCAGTTAAGTAGTCTGTGCTTTTCCTAGAAATCTCAGTTGATCACTGACTTTATGAAAAAATAACCCCATGGCTCAAACATTTCCTTTTGAGATCAGTGGACCCTGTTAAGTGCAGCTTCACAAATTAATATGAAATATAGTGCTTTTTCATAAGGTTTGAGAACCAGATTTAAAAGCATATTGGTGTTTGTGCACAGCAGGCAATAATGATCCATTATCCTGCAAGCAGAGGAGCTAGCAGCAACACATAAATAAGAAGCAATTGGACCATCTGCTTTGATTTCTGTAGCATCCCCAGAGGATGTGAGCAGGAGCTGACACTTCTCTCCATCTGCCCTTACATTATCAATTACAGTTAAATTATGCTGCATGCTACAAGGCTGGCAGATATGGATTGTAGATTGTGGCACCTGAAAAATATAGAAGAAAATACATATGTTGCAAGCCAGCTGTTTATTTACAAGTTCTTGACATTTTTCCTCACTTTCTTTGATGCTTTTTTCTAAAGCTTCTAAGAGACATCTCTGTCTAGTGTGAAATAGTCAAGGTTAAGAGTACAGCACCAGGCACCGAATATTCCAGTTCCCTGTTTGGTATTTGAATCCCAAAGGGAGCAGAAAGCATCAGGTAGAGCAGAATTTACGTTTTGAAAAAAATAGGCTCTTAGTAGCCAGGGCTCAGCTGCTCCAACCAGTGTTTGTAAAGCATGTGAGGGCAGGAGGGGCAGTGCACCCTGCACATTCTTTGTAGCTTAGAAATCACGTGTAAAACTGTAACTTTTATGAAATGTTAAGTGTTTATGAAAGCTCTGGGAGCGGTACAAGCTAGAACTGAGGGCCACGGTTGCCGTGTGCTGCAAGCAAGCGCTCTGTCGAAGTGTCTTACTGCAGCCCATAGGAATGCTATTCCCTTTTGACCAGGGATAATTTTGTTGTAAGTTCATTCAATTTTCGACCTGTTTGATGGATGGTTGCCAGTCGTGCTGAATTGCATTTTGGTTTTGTGGTACGGTATTCTGGCCATCGAAGCTGACATATGAACACTACTTAACAACTTTCCTTTTGCCCTGACTGCAATTGGAAGCATGGCACATTCATCAATCGCACCAGCCAGTTAACCAAGGGATGCTCCAAGGCAAACACACTCCAAACTTAGAACGTTGTGCCTTTCTCATAGTTTCTAACTCTGATACTTGCATTTTCAATGTCATTAGCGCTCTCATTAAACGAAGCCTTTAGCAAGTGCTGCAAAATAATAAAATTGATTACATATGTTTTAATAGCCTCTTGCCAATGCTGTCTGATCAGTACAGGCTGTTAGAATACTGCACAAGACAGAAGTTAGTGGGGGGTTTGAGGGAAAGATTCTGAAAAGCCTGGAAAGAGAAGCTTGAACACAAAGTAGCAAATCGTGTGCATTGAAGAGGAGTTGAAGGAGTTGTAGAACGGAATTTATCTGTGTTATGGCTGTTTGCTATTATAAACAAGTCAAAGTGCTTTCTCCTCCTGAAATTCCAGCAGAAAATTCTCATTATGCTATAATCTCGCCCTGAGTTTGCCTTTTGAGGCTTATGTCTGCAAGCCAACTTTACTGGGATGGGGGAAAACTTGCATCTTACTTGCTTCACACCTGTTTCTCTCCACACATGTTAAAATGATAATGTAACTATTTCAGTGTGATTTATCATGTGAGGGAGATGAGAATTGTCCTTGGATAACAAAAGACAGAACCCTATTTGGGATCCCAAGCTACAAATGAAGTTGCCTTATTTCCTCATTGAAGTGGAATTTATCAATACATTTGTAAAAGGATACTTTGGTACCTGTCTAGAACCTGCCTGCTTTAGCAATGTTGTTATCTTTGGCACAGACGTGTAGGAAATTCTCTTCATCAGCCCAGTGTTACTGCATGTGCCCTTAGGGAGGCCAGATCTCTGCAGGATTGGTCACAAAGCCCAGACTAAAGCAGCAACCTCTGAGTCTGTTAGCATAGTTGTTGTAAGACTTTTAAAATCCTTATGAAACAAGACTCTTGCAATCTTCAGGACTTCATTTATACTAACTTCATGCTAACTTGAGAGCTTCTGTGTGTTCATTTGCATCTGGCCACTTGTTCACACAGGCCTTCATAGAAGATTAAATTGTATTGTTTACAAGTTACCAAGATTCTTGGACGTGAGGTTGTTGAAGGTAATACATGGTTTGAAAACATCAGCCTACAACACTTGCCAAACCATATAATTTTTTTTTCCTTTAAGGGAAAGGTTTTATTTTAAAAGAAAATAACTTAAAATTAATTGAAATTGTCTTAGATTCCAGACTTACACTGTTATTATTGAACAATTCTTTTTTACTGCTTTGTTCTGATGAAAGCTCAGTATTTATTCTCTTTGCTTTTTAGAGGGGAAAGCGGGGAAACCAGAACTGTTCTGTAGTCTGATGTACTGAGTTCTGTAACTAACTAACCAGCATCTTGCAGCACCTTTGTAGCAAACTGATGCTTAAAAACCATTTGAGTTTTCTAGTGGAGCAATGATAAAGAGTAAGAAACCTGTAAAAGAGAGAACAGCCCAAAAGCTAAACACATACCTCACGACAAGTCATCGATACGAACATTTGCAAAACCTCTAAGGCAGTTTTTGCTTTCTTAGTCATCACTTTAAAGCAAAATCTTTTCCCTTCCAATTCTATGAACTAGACTTTCAATTTGCATGTTTATGTACAGCAGACACCTATATGAAAAACATGAGTTTTTTAGTTTACATATGTGGTCCATAAAACTAGAGTTACTAGCTCAGCAGGTAATTATTTCTATTAAATTATTGTAATAGCTTTGAAAAAAGGATTTACATTACTATGGTAAAATAACTAGCAGTTATGTATATTGTATTTCACTTTTCAGCAGCAACTTTTGTGTTTTGAAAGACTGTCCCTTGGAAATTGTATATCTTTTGGACAGAGAGGGCAATAAATGAATGTGCATATTGCATACATTGGCATTATAAAGAATAATGGCAAGTTATGAATCTGTAACTTCGTTAAAAACTCACTGAAGGCAAAAGAATGAATTTGTCATCTTTTTAAAGAGCTTTTGACAAGATACCTAGTTCAGGTTGTTAATCAGATCATCTTAGATGTTTTGACTAATAAATTGTAAGATGTTTTGTAAATTATGGAAGGAAAATTCTCCCTCTGCCTAAGCCCAGAATGGAGGCTCAAATGCTGCAAATATCTTACGTTTCTGTCTGCAGAATGTCTCTGTGTTTGCTATAAATGGAACTAATAAGAAGGTTCCTAGGTAAAGCTTCAAAACTGCCTTAATAAAGCTCAATAAAAAATTATGCTTTTAAGGCAAAAGCTATTCTAGGCCTTTGCACACTGCTACTCCTCAGTCATAGGAAGGTGCATAAATTTAAATGCCTGAAGTTCACTTCTGGCGTCAAGCTGGAAATCTTTGTCCTCTGAAATCAAGTTCTTGCTTTTTGCCATAGCTGGCCCCTTGCCAACCAGTGATGAAGCACCAGAAAAACAGGGAGGAGAATGGTTTTAAATCCATAAAGATAGAATTTAAAAGTAGTCAAACTGACATAAGCCAATATAACAATGTTCTGTGGTTGATTACTATTAAGTAATCCAATTTCTGACAAGTTGGGGACCTGTTTGGCTAGCAAAGGGAGAGCCAGGCTCCTATCAAACAACCAGACCCCTTGGCAAAGCACCCAAGTATGATGTCCCAATTCTTGGGTGTGGCAAGTAATGGCAGATGTGTGACTCAGAGTTGGAACTCTTAGAACCAAGGCCTTCCTACATTCAACAGCTTTTAGGGTCATTTGCCTTCCTGTATTCACCAACTACTTTTAGGATTCTGACTCTTTATAAACTTGCTAGAGAGTTCCAAATCACTTTCCAGGCAAATCTGACATGGTTTTGGTTTGGAATGCAACAAAATGCCAAATTCTTGTATCTTCCATAAAATGAAAATACCTATCTTGGCTCAAGGAGCGAAGGGCTTGTTTTCATTTAAGCTTAACATCTCTCTCTTCCAGTTCCTCCTGTCTCTCCCTCTCCAGGTCTGTCCCCCTTCCTCCCCTTTTTAAAAAAACAAACAGAAATTCATTCAAAGAATGCACGTTTCTAATAGCTTTGGATCAGCAAGTGGCAGAAGTGGTAGATATTGCCAGTTTCTGTACATCCAAACTTGCCTATCTAGAAAAGGCTGAATACAACCATTTAAGGATGCTGATAAATAATTTTATTAGTTCAACAAGTGTCCAGTGCATTTTTAGGGTAAGAGTAGAACAGAAATGTAGTTTCTAAATCTGTGCTAACTGCATTAATAGTGCCTTTTGTATTAAAATTGTGCTGCACTCTCATTTCAGTTGCTCTGAATTCTCTCTCATGTCAATCACCTATTCTTTTAAAAGTCTACTGATTAAGTAAATAATTTTGTAGCATGTGAAAGTCCTTGTATTTAATTTGATGGAATGGGAAGCTGCATCTCCCCCTTAAAGTCTAATTAACATGGAGACTGTCTTCTCTGATGAGTTCATAAGCTGTTCACAGACAGTTGGGATGTAGCAACTTTGCAAGACACTGTTTAAAGATCTCTGACATCTGAGAAAGCCACAAAATCCAATAATCCTACTTTCAGAACTCCAGGGTGTCCTCTGAGATCAATCTCATATCTAAACATCACATAAAGGGAGTGCACTGCATTATAGACTGGTTTCTATTGAACACCAAGTAAGAAGCAGCATTAGACATTCTTGAAGAGCTTTTATCAGGGGAATAGAAAAAGTTGTCAAATTCTGAAAATTTTATCCATGATTAAAGCAGTCCTATGAAAATTATTGCATTTTTAACAAAAGACAGCTTATCCATAGAGCTCTCTCAAGAGTATCCAGCAAATTATTTATTGGGAATAAAGTTGAGTGGCTTTCATGTTTATCTGTGCACATGAACAGAGCTGGTATTAATTCTCTTGTCTGTAATCACTGTGCTATCATGTCAAACATCCTTTCAAGCAGTCTTGGGTTCTGGTTTCAGTTGTATGTTTGGTCCACATACACTTAGATAAAATTTCAAGGCTGTTTTAAATGCAGTGAAACTGTCTAGGAAAAAAAGGTTGTGTAGGATCTGTAATGTCTTGATGTCCTTGTTATCCTGGTGTCTGTGTTTTCATACGTACTCAAGCTACTCAGCACTCAGCCTGCCACACTGATATTTCACAGTGTATTTATCATAGTGTTATAAGCGGATCTAAGCATTAAAGATCTTTATACCTGCTCTGCAAGAAAAACAGAACTATAAAGGCACTGCCACTCTAACTTTAAATTGGGCTGTTTAACCCAATATACCAGCCCTAGTGTGGAGTTATTCCAGAATACCTCAGGGGAACATGCTTCAGGAGTGTGTTTTACTTTGCTCCCAACAGGAAAAATTCTCATGCTGTCAGTCATACACTAACACTAACTCCATCCTAAGTTTCAGCCCTCATCCCCATGTACCTGTGTTTGCACAGAAACTCAAATTAATTTTTTTTTCCTAAAGGCATCAAATATTTAAAAGACTTCCACATGAAGATTCAGTTTAATTTTCTAATGTCTGGCTTTTCAGTGCTGACAAAACCAGTTTATTTTATTTTGAGGAGGACTGGGGAAGGGTGTGTATGTTTGTTTTTGAAATGGTGTGATTGGTGCAATTTTATTGCTTTGCTTCTGTTTTCCAAAGATGTATTTCTCTCCCTAAGTCTATACAGTAGTTTTCACAAAAAAATTATTTTGCAGCTTGAGTTGTTACATTCACTGGATAAAGCACTAAAATATTAAAACGTCCTTTTTATCTGGCTAAGGAAAGATTGTAATAGAGCTTTTGAATATTGTCCTTTCAGATAGTCCTACAATATTTAATGTAATGCTCTACATTCTTAAATGGCAGGTCCATACGCAGACGTAGTTTGAGCAAATGCATTAGTTTGTATGATCAAACTATGTGACTGTTTATACAAACTAATATTTCTATACGTGGTGATATTCAAACATCGCAATACTGCAGATACGTTCCTGGGATTGTTAATCCAGTTATGGCTTTCAAATATGCAACAACAAAAGGCTTATTGAATCTCAGTCTTTGGACTTGTAGTATTTACCCCTAAGAAATAAGAGGAGTTTATCTGGAAACTGCATTTGAACATTTGGATTCTGCCTCAAAATTTAACATTTTAAACTGATCCCATGTTGGACTCCTTCTGACTTTTGGTGCCCGTCTGTTCTCACTGAGAAATATCAGTGCTGAGAGACACAGTATTTATTAGCAAAAGGAAAAGTGGTAGTAATAGATGCATTAAATTAAAGAGAAATATTTTGTGTAGAGGTAAGAACGGGTAGTATTGTGTGCTAACTGTTCCAGACCTCAAAAAATACCTGTTTAATGTGTCCCCTGGGAAATATGATAAGTTGATGTAAATAATGGCTACAGAATAGTAAGAGAAAAAAAAGATTTATTTTCTTAAACTGGTAGTTTGTAGAAGATAGCAATTTAGTGCTATCAGTGTAGTTCTGCTGGAGTACAGACAAGGCCACATGAGAGTAAAGTGTCTCAGTACACAGAACCTTTGATCAGCTCCTCTAAGGTGGCATTTGTCTCATAAACATCATACCTAGATGTCTATTCTGTATTTCCTACAACTAATAAACAGCTAGGCAGATCAGTTTTCATGACTCTTAAAGATGATTCCCAAAGCACTGTTAATTTGGTAGTGGTCAGGTTATTCCTCTGATGTATCCCATTTTAATATATTGAATATTGATGATATATTTGTCTACCCGCACAAACCTGCTTAGAGCTCTGAAATGCAAATACAATATTTGTACTGATGCATTAGAACATTTGCTAAGAAGCACAGTGACAGATACTGTGGTTACAAGGGGCGTTTTGTGGTGTCTGCATTGGAAAACCGAACTGTGACATCTCTTTTGGCTTGCAGATGACTCAATAGAATCATGTTTCAAGACACTTTTAAAATTCTCTTTTAATTCATTGTAATGGTTTACATGTATATTACATTTTCTATTTTATTCTTTGACTTGAGTCAATACGTATCCAATGTAAGTGCAGTTCATTTATAAATAAATTGATATTCTGTCCCTCATTACCTATATTTCTAATGCATCCCGGTACATTAGTAAATAGACTTGTCTGATTAATCATTAGCACATGAAAAGAATTAGCTGTCTACTGCCAAATGGAACTATTGACAATGATAATAAGACCAGCTACTGTATCATCTGGAAGCTAGTGTTTTACAGGAAGCCTGAAAATGGGTGGTATTCCATTTGTACACTGAAACTGAATGACAGAAGTCATCTGTCTGTGTAGAAGAAAAATAATAATTTCTCCATATGCCTTCACATATTTCTACCACTAAAATACAATAAAGCCTTTGTACCAAAGGTATTGATTGGAGCGCTTTCATGCCATCCTCAGTTTTGTTACTCAGACTAGGAAAAGAAAAAGATAAAATAAATTAAAAGTGTTTTCCTTCAAAACAACATCTGTAAGTTTCTAGGATAATTATGCAGAGAGGAAAAAAAAATACCCTGTTCTGAACAGTGTATCATCCTGCTACCATCATTTAGCCGAGTACATCTAGAAAGGTCACCACCTCTGTGTTTGAAATCAGCCATGTGATATTTCCTTTTGGTTTGTGCCATTTAAAAGCATTTCAGTGTAACTGCCCTAGACATACAAGTTAACTACCTGATGAGAACAGATGTGTTACGGTTAGTATGCTATCTGCATTGTATGCTAAATATTTGTAACAGGGGATGAAACACTGCCCCTTTTCAGTGCTCTACCTTTTCTCAGACACTCAGAAATTCACATCATGTGGAATGTTTACGAAATGCTGACAAGAAACCTGAACTGGATTTTATTAACACATCATTAACTGTCCAGTATGTTCCAATAACAGACAGTTACCAAAGGCAAAAAGGTGTTAACCCTATTCTAAATATTTTTAATAAGCCCGGTATGCACTTAATTGCGTCATAGTACAACTATCTACTTCAAACAGCTTAAGAATTTCCCCTTGCCTGAGCAGGATTTACTGTGGCAAAGCAAACTGATGCACTGATCACCGGCATCGGCTGTTTGCGTTCATTCCCTATGCGACTCTTAGAGGCCACAGGCTGATCTGGAGCCTTGGCAGTGCTTGCTGCACCTGACCTGTTTGCTCTGCAGAAGTCTAATATAGCAACCTTGGAGGTGCTATACCTGCTACACCTGCTTACAAGTGGATCTTCTGCTTCCCGTTCTTTAAAAAGCTTCTCTGAACTTGTTATAGTCACCCACACCTACAGTGACCTACAATCTGCTATGGTCTCTGGCAGTGGTGAGACTTGGGTACCTTAGTATTATCCCCAACCCTTTTCACATTTGCACCTACCAATTTCCCAGGTCAGGGATGCTCTTCTGCCACAGCCCCTGCACACATTCCGGAGCTCTCTTCCTATCTCTTCTCTCAGGCCTGTAAAAGATAAAGAGACTAAGGGAGAGCATAATTAACCAGAATGAGAATTGTTCCGTAAATACTTTCTCCACTTTCATTTTGTTTTCTTGCTCTTAGTCTTCACAAACTAACACAACTCTAGTTATTAGAGACTCATTTTGGACCACCTCTTGGAAATTTGGACTCTGTATCTACATCCTAAAGAAAGCAGTGGCTTAATTTTTAAAAATTAAACCCTTTCATTTCAGATTAAGTCCTTTTTTCCTGTGATAGTGATCAGACCAGTAAACATCAGTAACATGCCAAAAAGTAAATTTATTCATAGAGAAAACACTTTTTGTGATGCTGTGACAGCTAAAAACTGGCAGACTCCACCAAGAAATCAACAACAGAAAATATAGAATGTAAAATATTAAATCCCTCAAGGGACTGACCTCAAATAATGTTTGGGGTTTTTTTTGTTTCCCCATGTCGTGGTTTGTAAAAAGAGCCAACAGAATAATTGGTGGCCCATACAGGGCAGTGGTTGCTGCTTTTCATAGTTTGAATTGGTGAAATTACAGAATCGAAGCTTAGGAAAAAATGGTGCCTCTTAGTGAAGTTGTAATGGAGAATTGAAAAGTGACTTAGAGAAGTGAGACGCTCCCCTTTTGGGTGGCGGAGGGGGCAGAAGCTAGCGGTAGGCAGCAATTTGCATGTGTTGATGCGAGTGAAGAAAATGATACGGGTCCCCCAGCCCCGCAGCGGCTGCAGCTTCAGCTGACCGTCGTCAGGGTGCTGAGTGACACTGCACTGGTGTTCAGCTGGAAGGGTGTGGTAGAGCGGAGCTGGCAAACCCTTTCGTGTTTCCCCTCCTGATGCGAATCTGTGGGCTCCGGGCATGGAAAGGCAGGTGGCTCAGCCATGCCGGCAGCCTCCCCTGCTCCTGCAGCTCCGGTCACACTTCAAAGATGGTGCCACACCGAAGCAGCGCTGTCCTCGTTGGTGGGCTGGTGGCAGTGGCGGCCATGACGCAAGTCATTTCCATCCTCTTTCTGGCCGCAGCCACTCCCTATTCAGGGGATGAGCCAATGACGCCACAAGAAATGGCCCTGTCTCAGTACCCCTCTTGCCCCAGTGTAGGCAGCGTGCATGGGCAGGCAGGGGCTGCGAACGGCGAGCCTGCGTTTGAAGTGTGTCCTGCTGGGGTACACACGGAGAGCGGCGACGGCGATCTGCTCCCACCCTGCGAGTCGTTCTTGAATTTACAGTGGCAGAACTGACTGTACTGAGTATGGGCGGGGGAGGGGATTTGCTCCCCTTCTCACGCACTCCTGCCAGTTCTGCGCAGAGTGGCCAGCCAGGATCAGTGGCAAAGGGCAGTGTGGCTCCGCATATCGCTGCTGAGTTTTGAGCAGTGACAGAAGCAGCAGCGGGCGTCCTGGTGCCGAACTCAAGCGGCAGGGCGAGCAGCAAGGGTGCCCTGGCAGTAGCACCTCCTCTGGCTGCTGAGGCAGTGATGAGGATAGATGGTCCTGCGGTGGTACTGGTTCCTGTGAATGGCACTGACTCCGTAGTGACTTTCTTCCCTATTCAGCCACCTTCTTCCCGACCAGCACCAGATCCTCCTCTTTTCCAGTCATCTGTTGAGAAGGTGGATGGAGAGGTGCTGGGAAACGTTAAATAAATTTTGAAACAACTCTATTTAGATTGGGGAAGGAAGATAAGGGTGCAGACTGGTGGTGGTGTGGCAGGTTCACTTCTGATTGTGGAGTTAGAGTGGAGGAACTGTAGAATGGAACTCTCAGGGGTGGTGGATGGCCTGGTACAAGAGACAAGTAGAAGCACAGGACTCTTGTAGATACTGGAACTCAGAGAGATGGAACTCATCTGTGATGAAGGGATCTTCACTCCAGCATATGTGAGAAGCAACATGGAGTGACAGCTTGAAGAATGGAGTGGACTGGACTTAGTTGTCCCGTCTGACTGCCCCAGGGGTGGAGACACACCATTGGAGATGGATGTGGACTGATCCAGATTATGCCGAGAGGAACTCTAAGAGACTCTGCAATGAGTAACTGAGACTTTGCAGTGAATGGGTGCTTGTGCATTTGTAGTTCAGTGGAGACCTGGGTTCAATTTCTGTCTGGATGCACGGACTGCAAAGATTTGAATGAGAATGGACTGGGACTGTCCATTATTTGATGCTGAGTGCTACTGAGCACAAGCAGATGGAAATAGAGTTCCTCTGTTTGTGAAAAGAATTTGTTAGGAAAATTTGTGTGGGTGTTTTCTGCCTTTGGATGGGGATACAACCTGTCCAAGGGGCACCCAAGTAGGAAAAGCAGCTGATGTCTTCATGCAGTTTAGGTTTCGGGTTTTTTCTATAATGCTTTATGTTGGGAAAAAAATGAGGTGCAAAATGTTGATTAGCCTTTCAAAAATAACGTTTTGTTTGCCTGGTGCATGAAATAATGTTTGTAAATATGTCACACCTAATACGTGTAGAATGAAAAGATAGCTGTAGTAATTACTGTATTATCAAACACAAACTGCAAACAGGAAGAAGCCACAAAACCCAACCTGTCAGGGAAAAAGAAAAAAATATGACTGTATGTGTATATTTGTTTGTCTGTGGCAAGAAGTGAAATATTGCCTCCTGTAAGTCGAATATAATTTGCAAAAGAGCTCTTTTCAGATCCTTTTAATATTGTTAAGAATACATCCATATGTTAAATTTAGGGAGATTGGAAAGACTAAGTTCATTCAGAATAAAGACCTAAGCTGCAACTTCTTTAACCATTCCTTTATTTATAATAGAGTATGAGTAAGACCATTTATATTCGTATGGAGTCACAGGATGGGGCTGTGAAGCTTGCTGCATACAACTTTGTTACTACCACGTTTATAGTGCTTAGATTGCATAGTATCATTGCTTTCTAGGCTCACCAGTGCTTTTGAGACTCTGTCCAGGGACCTAATTAGTGCTTGAATTTGTAGTTCTCTTGTAAGAAAAGTGCTACATTTAACATAAGTCAATGGGACTTTTACTTTTGCATCAGGCTCCTACTGTATACAAGAAATATTTCAGCTCGGTGACCTTCTCTTTGCCATATTTGAAACTGAAGCAAAAAGAAGGTCATTGTTGTATGAAAAATATTAAAAATTCATGATATGTTTTGGTTTCTGCACTTGGATTCCTGGAGTAAATAATACTAATGGTATATTTTCAACATGTCTCTTAGAAATTGCTATATATTATGTAAACACTAGCAGGTACCATACAGTAAATCTGTAACTGAAGAAATACTGACTTGAAACAACCTCATTTTAATTTAGAAACAGTGAACTTTTTGTGCCTTTTTACTGGTCTCACATTCAAGGCTTAACAAATCCTTAATTTCCTAAGACAGTACACAGAGAAACTGCAAAATGCTATTTTCAGTGTTCAGGGAATAAAGCAGGCAGGAAGACATGTTCACTAAAATAAGCAACTTAACTAAAACCAATGCAGTGCAAGTGCAAAAATCCCACTTTAATTGTGAAACAAACAACAACAACAAAAAATCCTCACTATGAATAAAGATACACCTTCAGCAGTACATACAGAAGGGAATAAATAGCAACATACTGCACTGATGTGTGTGCACAGAAGGCAATGTCAATAGATCTTAAGTTTATATCATGATGATGTATTGCTTTTGTTTTCTTCCTCAATGCAATAATGTTACTGAATGCTTTAATGAGAGGTGTTTTCCAGTAGATTACCTCTTTCCAGGACAATTTTGGGGGGGGGGGGGGGGGGGGGGGGGGGGCGAAGAAAAAATAATATTGTGAAGCACCGCTCAATGTGTTCTAACTGAACATGTTAGAATTGTATGAATGAGGCATAGCAATGGTTGTGCTGTGTTGGATGTAGCCTGTTGTGGAGTGCAATGTTCTTCATTCACCAAGTGTTGTTACTGGTACTTGCTTAGAAACATGGAAGATCTGTGCTGGACCACGGCAGTGGCAAGCAATGACAAGGAAATGGGAACAAGGGGCATATGCAGTCTCAGGTGCTTCAGCATGCTTGGGTAGTCACACTGGGCAGGTAGTCACACTCCTCTGAGCAGTGCATGAAACAGTGCATGTGAAAAACTGGGAAAGTGACTTTTTTTCTGAGATTGTTGCAAGTTGTAACACATCCCTTATTTTCATTGGTGACAAGGTCTTTTTGAGAGCATTTCTGGAAAAAAATAGTCAGTTGTTATTCTAAAACTAGCAGTTAGATATCTCAAAGACAAAGGCCTTCCTATTTATTTCCCTAGAATTATTGATTTCTGCCTACTTTCCTTTATTGCAGTTCTCCCCAAATAACTTGCCAGACTCATGCTTACACATACCAACTCTACATGCATTTGATATTCTATCACGTCAAGGGAAGGAGGCACAGATAAAAAGAAGTATCTGTTTCTAGAAATGTTTGTAGCCATTTCACCACCAATTTCCCCTAGTTGTAATGATATGGGTACAAGCCCTAATTCACTTCTTTATGTGTTGATCAACTTTTATGAGATACTGCACCCTCAAGGGAATTAGTGAGCAGTAAAGTGCTCTGTACTTTAAAACACAGATTTCTAAAGGACAGGATCACATATAAAAGTTTTTATCCAGCTCTGATATATGTTAGGTTTCCATGTGTAAAGTTTTAGTTTGAATTTCTCAAAGGGATCTTTGTTAAATGCTCCTCTCTCAGCTCACTAGTAAGCCATTAAATCAATCTAAGTAATGTTAAGTTTGGGGTTACTGGTTGGGTTTTTTCACTTTTCCTTGCTAAGCAAAGGAGTTTGTGGTGCTGAGTGCTTTGTGTTCCTGTGAAAGGTGGCTACATGGCATAGAATAAGATTTCAAGTAATGTGAAATAAAATTACTTAAAAACATGAAAGTTACCTTAAATAGCAATGTGTCTAAATAGGGAAATATATCATTGTGTACTTCAAATTCTGAGTTTCTCCTGCTGCTGAATGTGCAAGGATATGCTCACAGTTCAGAAAATGCATCATAATAACCAAGTGCCTCTACCTTACCTTCCCACTTACACTATCCATGCAGCAAAACAGGAGCTGCCTATTAAGAATCAAAAGTAATTTCTCTTTTTACTCCCTTTATTTTGAAAGTCAGAAGTAGCCTTGTACTTAGTGATATGGCCCTTACTTTAAGAGATAGCACAGATATTGTGGATGCTCCCTCCCTGGAGGTGTTCAAGGCCAGGTTGGATGAGGCCTTGAGTGACCTGTTCTAGTGGGAGCTGTCCCTGCCTATGGCAGGGAGTTGGAACTAGATGATCCTTGAGGTGCCTTCCAACCTTACCATTCTATGATTCTATGTTTTCAAATGAGAACTGGGGGACTTGGTATTTCTCTAGCTAAGCAGATATGGGAAAATATGATAGTGAAATATAAAGTGCAGCTTTTGGTTTGGTGTAAATTTTATAGAAAAAATATTTTCACTTACTTGTCAAAAGATGCTGTTCTGTACCAGATAAAATAGAATATTATTTCTGAGAAGTTTGAGCAAATTCAGTGTGGGGAAAAAGTCCAGTGGGGAAAAAATACTGCCCAGCATGATGGTATTTTGCATGTGAAAGGTGAAAGCCAAAACTTCCAAAAGCCAGTGCAGCGGACGCCTGCAGTTGGTTTAGGCAAAGGGTTTGGGCTCCTTTCCCCACTGGAAATTCTGAAGTGAATTGGTGATTTTGCCTGGAGGCTCTGCATACAGCAAGAGAACAAGCTATTGCAAGTATTTATCCTCTGAATATTCTCTACCCAATATATAAAAATAGTGCAATGCTAAAGATGTTTTTTTTTTTCCAAGTGGGATATCTTTCTTTTGTGAGATTTTTTATTTTGTCTTATATATTTCCTATCAGTATATGTATATTCTATGTTTATAGCAAACAATTAGTTGTGCCATTATTCTTTATCAAAACTGCTACAAATATGGTTTTTATTTTGAAGGCTACTCTTTTCATTATCAATGGATTACAGGAAGGCTGGGGAGGGACTTTTTACAAGGTCTTGCAATGACAGGACAAGGGGCAGTGGGTTTAAACTGGCAGAGGGAAGATTTAGACTGGATGTTAGGAGGAAGTTCTTTGCAGTGAAGGTGGTGAGACACTGGCACAGGTTGCCCAGGGAGGTTGTGGCTGCTCCCTCCCCAGAGGTGTTCAAGGAGAGGCTGGGCAAGGCCTTGAGTGACCTGTACTAGTGGGAGGTGTCCCTGCCTATGGCAGGGGGTTGGAACTGGATGATCCTTGAGGTCCCTTCCAACCTTACCTTTCTATGATTCTATGATTAGTGTTTTATTTTATAAGTTATAGCAAATGCAGTATAATACAAAGGCTAACCCTTAAAACAGACTAAATGCATATCCAGTGATTAAGTGGTTTGCTTATTTTCCCTGAAAAGACTGTATAAATTACTTAAAAGCCACATGGATGTTATTTAGGAAGCTTATAGATTGCTTTTCAAAGTTCACTTGAAACTGTAAAAGGACAAGAATCCTTAAAAGTTTTACTTGCACCAGATCATGCTAAAATATTTTAAATTTTTATTGGTTTTTCTGAGTGACAGACATAAAACTGTGTTTTGTAGCTTCCCTTCATCTAGTAGTAATCAAACATATAATGAAAAAAAACCTTTTAAAAAGTCCTCATAATGTATTATTGTATATTCTTTGGCATTTTAAAATGTAACAAAGACACTGAAAAATGTGGAGTAGAAATATTTGTACATTTCACACTAGATTTTGATGTGTTTATACATATTTATTCGAATACTTGAAAGATATGAGTTAACATAAAAATGTATCAAGAATCAGCAATACTGGATAATAAGATGACAGGTTTGTAGTAACTTTAGGCTACGTATCAGGAAAAAAAAAAATATAGGAGAAATGGGTGCCAGTATCTCTATACCAACTTCTAGTTATTGCTGTCTTCCATACTGGAATCTATGTGACCCATTCAGTATTTATCAGGAATATATTACTGATCAGCAAATATGTAGAAGTTTTTAAGAAACCACTTGACATTATTAAAGGCTGGAGTTTTCCTGTAGCCTTGTAAGAGGTAGTGCTTAAGTTCACTGAAAAAATAAACCTTTTAGTTCTCCCAATTACCCTTAAAGCAATAAAAATGTCAGCAGATCAATTTTAGTTTACTAGTGGGTGCAGATCATATTCACTTAGATGAATTTCATACGATTAGTCTTCTCACTTTCATATTCACCTCACCTCCAAGAACAGATGAGGTGTGTAAATGTTGTTTAAAAGTTGCTAGTAGGGAGAGTTTGTTCTGAGATGAGTGGGCCAAAATGTTGATATCTAGCTCTGCTAAAGGCAATGACAAATCACTTACTCATGTAAATACTCTAAGGTGTTTGTTCCCAGTTCTTAGAAACTTTCTTTAAATAGCTGATGATTTGTTTGTCTGCATGTGGAGAGGAAGTTTAAATAATATTCATAAACTTAAACACAGCATGTAGGCTGCAAATTTGAATATTCAGTGTCAGTAAAGGTGCTAGTTTAATGCATGTAAGAAATATTGAAACGTTTTGAACAACATCCCTGTGTTTTAAAACAGAATATGCTCTTCCAAAAACAGTCCCACTTTGCAAGTCACAGAAGTCATAGAATCATAGAATGGTAAGGTTGGAAGGGACCTCAAGGATCATCTAGTTCCAAACCCCTGCCATAGGCAGGGACACCTCCCACTAGCACAGGTCACTCAAGGCCTCATCCAACCTGGCCTTGAACACCTCCAGGGAGGGAACAGCCACAACCTCCCTGGGCAACCTGTGCCAGTGCCTCACCACCCTCACTGTAAAGAACTTCCTCCTGACATCTAGTCTAAATCTCCCTTCTGCCAGTTTTAAACCCACTGCCCCTGTCATTGCAAGACCTTGGAAATAGTCCCTCCCCAGCCTTCCTGTAGGCCCCCTTCAGATACTGGAAGGCTACTATAAGGTCTCCTCGAAGTCTTCTCCAGGCTGAAGAGCCCCAACTCTCTCAGCCTGTCCTGTAAAATATATATATATACACATACACACATTAAATATCATATAAGTACATAAAAGTCAGGAATACCTCAAAGGAAACAGAGATCTGCATGACCTGTGTAATTGTATGACTATCTAGGAATCTTTACATGACAATTTTCATCGAATTTTCATTGGTTCTGCTTTCCCTTACTTTCCTCTTCTAATGTCATCAACACAGTAATGATAAAATTTGCAGGGAGGAGCAGAATTGTGCTGGTTTGAGCTAATTGGAATATTTTAATAGAGAAAATTATATTATAGACTGTGAAAAGGAAACAATGGTGATGTCTACTTCACTCATAGGCTTGCTGAGATGCTTAGGAATAAGAACTCAAAACATAGATAACACAGTGTCTTGCCCTGGGAGTCAGTGTCTCTGGGACACAGTGTCTTGGGCGGTCTAGCTTCTGGCTTCTCTCTGCTGAGTAACCTCACTAACCACTTTTTCTTCTGATCCCCCCTGGCCAATCCTCAAAACTCTCCTTGCACATAAGGCAAACCTTGGGGTAAGGTATAGGGGTGGGGAGAAGGTGGAAGGGTGGTTGGGAGCCCCTCCTGGGGTCTCTGATTTCTGGGAGGGGTGTTGTGTTTCTGTATTACCTTTACCTTGTATATTTCTGTAAATATTCCTGTCTATAGTGCTAAGCTGTAAATATAGCTTCATTCCTTAACTTCCAGCCGGCTGAGTTCTAGTCTGGGTCATTTTACAAAGTGTGGGGGGCGGGGAACTCCCAAACCATCACAAGAATGCACACAGTAAATGAGTTTGGAAGAAATACTCAGCATTATCTTTCCACAAGTGGCACAAACACAGACTGTAAATTCAACCTTCCTTCTGAGTGTTTTCTTAAAACAAATGTTAGTTTCAAAAACATTTATTCTTCCATTGTTTCAGTGGAAAATAAAATATATCACAAAAATGGCAGGTCAAATGAGATTCTTAGGAAGAAAGTGTAGCAACCTGCGTTGGTTTGGACCAAATGCTGGCATTCCAGACAACATATTTTGTATGTGTAAAAGCAGCAGAATTCTATGTAAACTGTGAATTAGATAAAAAATCCTGACAATAATAATGAAACTTCTCCCCAAACTCTTTCTTCATTGTCTTTTTCATTTTCTCAGTAGTAGAAAGAAAATATATGAACTCTATTGTGAACAATGATGGCCAGAACAGATAACAAGGGAAGATGATAACTACTACAGTGATTTATACAAATAAATTTACAAAAACTCCACGGACACAGTTTGGGTTTTTTCCTCAGAGTAAGTAACGAGAAAAAAATACTTATTCCATGTAAGTGAAAACTGATGTCTGGCTATAACTTGAAAAACCCTGGGGAATGCCTAATGGATTCTGGTAGGCAGATGTGACTCAGGAATTGAGAGCTTTATAAAGCAGTCTTGAAGGTCTCTTTCTAAATACTTGAGACCCTCTTCTAAAGAGGAAGGGCAGTAGAAGTATCCAGGAGAAAAAGAAAATAATACCGGCTGTTAGTTTTGAGCACAGATAGAAGCTAAAAGGCAGTCAAGAGGCATAGTGACCAAGAAGGCATCCATCATACGCAGTGTGCATGCTGCAGAAATGATATGAAGGACAAAAATAAAAGTCCTCAGCCATAGGCAAAGTTCTGTGCTGTGGAAAACAGAATCACTCTGTACCATAATGCCAATGGCAAAGTGCTGGGAAGGTAGGACCATTAATAGATCAAGCGATCGAAGACATGAAGTTATCCTATGAAAAGAAAAATGCATATAGGGTGATTTGGAGACATCCTATGCAAAAGCATGTCATGTACACATAAATGGCAAATGAAAGCTTACAGCTATTCCAATCAAGAAAGCACACTCATATTGAATCAGGTCTCACTGAATTACAGATTTCTAGTTATCCTATACTGCTTATCAGCAGTAAAGATTTAACCAGAAAGCATGGCCAAGTTTTGCAGAAATAGCATTTTGAAGGTGCTGAACAAATAGGTAGTCCATGACATTTTTGCTAAATAAAAGTGTTATTATTTAGAGCTGACACAACAGAAAGCTGAAGGGTCAGGGTGAGTTTTTTTCACAATGTCAAAACACAAACATTTAGTGTACTTGTTTAAGAACATTATACTTATTTTCCATGTCTGGGTGAAAACTGGAAAATAATTCTACATGCTGGAAAGACAATTTTAAAAAAAAAAAAAGATACCTTGCAGTTCTGCTGCTCAATAGGGAACACCGAGCAATAAAACTCACAGGCTGGCCTCCTTCACATGGTAAGTTGCTTGAATGAATGTTGCTGGCATTCTCATGATCTCTTTCCATATTCAAATGCTGGGCACCTTTATTCTTTTTGGATCAGTTATTGAAGGTGAATTGCAATTGCTCTTGTGAAATAATGCAACATTGATATTGGTGTTTGCTACTGTGACCTCATGCCCCCACAACATAAAGCAAAGATGTTGAGTACTGATGAGTACTAAATATCTGTACTGTATTCTGCAGTGTGCCAGAGGAATATGCACATCTCTTAGAGTTTTTTCTAATTCATTTATTCTAAGCTAGTTAGACAAAGGATAAACCAATCGAGGTTACTCCAAGTCAGACTCAGAATAATCAAATAGTAGCATGATTTCCCTTCCCTTTTCTTGCCATCATGGACTGATGCATGACTTCTATTGCTCTCTCAAGAACGTAGTTTCTGGCTTGTGTGCTTACATGTGCTTCCTATATTTGCTGACATAACCCTAATGCATGAATGAGTATTTGAGCAAATTGGACATTAATTATGATACTTAGATCTTGTTAGGCTACTAGAGTGTAGAATAGTTTCCATACTGCAGAACAGTTAATTCTAAAAGTGAATTACCTGTATGAATATCCCCCCTGTAATATATAACTGAAGAAAGTGGGCAGAGAAGCAGATAGAATTCAAAGTTTCTTATGACTGCAGGTTTTATAAAGAAAGGGGCACAAGTATTAAGAAGTCAGTTGAAATCATAAGATGCTGTTTCCCTCTGAAAAATTGATTTCTGTCTTAATGTCCTGTTTTTCCAATGTAACTCCAAAATGTTAACAATGAAAAAAAAAATCAAATAAATTCTACTTTTCAGAATCACTCAAAGATATTTCTGCAGCCAGTACTAGGTGAAAGAAAAATCCTAATATTTCAGTATGCATTGCTTTAATTTATAATTCCTTGAAGTGCTTATTTCTTTTGATTCATTCTATAGTAATTCTATCTCCAATGCAATTTTAAAAAAAATTCCACTTGTATTAGTTCCTTTCTATCTAAAAGAAAAGGAAATTGAAGAAAAAAAAATTCCCATGACTTTCTGAAAATTCTTAGCAAGGCATTAGAAGACCAGATGCTATAGACTTATAAATTAAAAAGGCATTATATACAGCCAGCTGTACCATGTAAACTCAGATTTTTATATCACATTGTGGTGTTCTGTGAATCCTTATTTGGTTTCAACATCTGCTCAGACCCATCCATACTTCTCATATTTTAATTGTAATTAATCATAAGAAAGCTACTACAGTATACTTACTGGGTGTTTGCTGAGAGGAAAATTCTTTCCTGTTTATACTTTTGCTGGTTAATGAAAATCGCTTTACTTTCCTGCATATTTCTTACCTTTGAAAAGAACCACAATTGTAGGCTAATTTATGCAAAAAATTAACTCTATACAACAATCCTGTTTTTCCCAGTTTCAGGTGATTATTCATTTCCACGTGAAAGTGCTATACTGTCTGGCTCTTTGATGCATGTCCCTTCTTATTGGCATTTCAACGTTCTTCTGCTCTACTATTCTAATTATTATGGGAAGTTACTAAATTCTCCTCTAGGCACATAGCTTAATGGGAGTTTTAATAAGGCCTTTGCAAGATCTCCAAAGCCAGTTTTGGCTTTCTGTGTGCTGAAGTGGTGCAATGAATTAAAAATAGAATATTTGAAATTCAGAGTTCAGTGTTTCAGCTGAGTCTGCATTTTCCTGTGTAGATCCTACACAGCTTCTCAGTTCAAGTTAGAAAATCCAAGGATACATCCAAACCAAGAACTCTGAATAAAGCAAACCCAGAGTGACACATTTGTGCAGCATTTGCAGTTTCTTAAGATGCATGGCAATATTCTAGAGGGTTCTCAGATCTATGCAGACAAGAGTCCCATTCCTTTCCAGGCAACGTAGATTTTCATGTTGTTTCAGAGGGATGGGTAGCATCTTAGACTGTCTTGTATCCAGATCTGCTCTGCCAGTGTCAAGAGAGATTCAGATTAGAACAGGTCCAGGGAAGGGCTTCAAGTATTTATAGGATGGTAGGGAGTTTTCTTAGGGGACATGGCTAACTGAATTTGGCATGGCTGGGCTAACCAACCAGGGACTGACTGTAGATACAGAGCCAGCATTGTGGATGTGGAACCATGCACTACTATAAGTTGACCAGGAGTAAATTTAGACTGGAAGTATGAAGAGTTGTGTCACATGACACAGAGCAGTTCTTTCCTGGGACTGTGGCCCTTTTTTGGTTTGGTATGGTTTGGTTGTTTCTCTGTTGTGTTGTTTTCGTTTGTTCATTTAATTTTTTTTTTTGTTGTTGGGAAAAGCTGTCCCTGAGAGGGTTTTGGATTTTATTAGTCTTTGGATATTGGGCCTGCCGTTGCTGGTTTTCCTGTCTCCATGTAGCTCCTGGAGAGAACATATACCCCAAGACTAGTGCTTTATCAGAAGTGGGCTGGTCATTGAAATACTTTCCTCTCTGAGGATTTGCTGCTCCATTTCTCTGAAAGCCAAACAGAGTAGTAGGGAATAATTCTTTCCCTATATTTGGCTACATCTGGTGTATAAATAGTGGATAAAAGAAGGTATGTGGCAAGGAGTAATTTTTAAGAACTAGAGGTGTGTAAAGAGTGTAGGTGTTTCCACCCTTCATTCACTTCATTAAATGCAAGGCAAGCAAAGTTTTAAAATAACTTTAATAAGTGTTTAATAGTTCCTTACATATTTGAATAGAAATCATTGTATTATCTTTTCTATGTAGGAGATACTATTAGGCACTGACTTTAAACAATACTTGCACAATTGCATCTACCTTATTAATACCCAAACTTTTACCATTCAAACATATTTTAAAATATGGATTTTTTTTTTCAGCACACTTTGAAACATATCTGCATTAAGCCTAAAGGCAAAAGGAAACAATGAGTGGTAAATTACTAGTGGCTGAAATAAAAGAGTTTCAGGATCAAAGCGTGGGGCAGCATTAACACAAACCTCTCTAAATTTTTGAATGTTTTCAATTCTACAGCTAAAATTGATGCCAGAAGAGCTAGATTATATTTATTTAATTTCCCCCTTTTTATCATCACAAATGCACTGTAATACACAGCACATAACACACTGTACTTGTATTTCCTTGGGACGCATACAAGCTTATGTCCACAGAAGGCATGCGAGTCAGAGTAAAACTTTGTCTTCAAAGGTGTGAAGTGGATGTGTCACTGTGGGAAAGTTAAGACAGATTATGTGAAACTGTCCAATATGTTGTGTCACTGATTAATAATGATCGATTCTGTAATAACACCGCAAATGTAAACTATTCATTTATTCCAAATACGTAGGGATTGGGAGAATGATATCTCATATAATCTAGTGTTAGTCTATTCACTGTATCATAAAAATTAATTTGTCTAATTAATGACATTAGTCCTTTTATACATGCATAATTCATATTAATTGATAGGTCCGCCTAAAAACAGTACCTTTTGGAAGAAAAATGATCTTATTAGTGCAAGTTTAATCCAAATCAGGGCTGACAAAGCATGGTGCTTTCAAGGCTTATCTCCAGCTTTGTTAATTGTCATAAGCATTCTAAATTGATTATTCTTACATTAACATGGGACATTTCATTCATCAATGCTTTGCTGTAAAGAAAATTTGTCTAATGGATTTGGGTAGCAGCACTAAATAAGTGTGTTGGTCCATTTTTCCACTGTAGCTACAGGGGTATTCAAAGCATATTAATTCACTGATACTGAAAAAAATTAACTGCTAAAATATAGAGAAATATCATACAAAATTAGAATTCTGACACTGAATAATTTTTGTGATATTTCAATAGTAAATGAGTGCCCTCACTAGCACTTTTATTGCTTTTCTGCTTCGCAGATGCCTTGATAAACAGCCAATGTTAATATTTCTTATGAGTGATGTTGCTTCACCTTCCAGGGCCACAGGGGCACAAAGTATAGGATAAATTAGTTAAATATGCATTTTAAGGAGCTGCTTGGAGGAACAAAAATTATAATGTAGTCAGGCTTTATAATGTACAACCTTATAGTCAGCATTTTAATAATTTATTTGTAGATGATCAAGTTTTCTACTGGTCAGTGAAAGAGTTCAGACGCAGGCTGAGACTTCAGTTAAACAAGTGAATGTCAAAATATTTATTGCTATCTCTGTGTATTAAGTTCAGTTCTAATTTCGTTTTTCAATGTACTCATAAACACAGAAAATACAATCTTTACAAATTCATATGATTTTGGCTGGGAATGGGAAGGATTGACTTTTTAAAACTATACTTCTTTCATAAGTGTTGCCTCTGCTGGCAAATGGAATGCACTTTATGTGCACTTTTTATGACACTCTAGTTTCTTTTCCCCATTCACCTGATCTTTGTTTGTCTTGCACTTTCTAGCATTCTGTTAATCACTAGAAGCCACTGTGGAATCAGATCTCTGGCAGTGCCAAGAATTTCAGGAAGCTTTTTATAGCGCTTTGCAATTGAAGGCATGCATCATAAAATGAATGAGGAGGAAGGGAAGATGCTGTCGAATAGAAGTTAAAGGCCTGTTCTCTCCAACTCTCTAATCAGTGCATATTTTTTCCACTTTGTTGAGCCTATCATTGAACAGCAATCCATAAAATGGGGTCGTGCTTGACCTCCACTGCTTCTGCTAGAGTTTAAAAGGATCCATGAAGGAAACAAAAATTCTTGTTGCTATTCATCTCAATACTGCTTCAGAGGGAGTAGATTAACACTTCAGTTTAGCCTAGGAATTTTGAGGTTCATTCTGGTTTTGTACAGAGCTTTGGATTCTCAGTATCAAAGATTTATCCATGCTTGTGCTGCTTTTTCTTGGCTTTCTAGTTTCATGGGGTAGGTTGGAGATGTTTTTGGTTTTGCTATTTCAAACACCATACAAAATGAGATCTGAAGTTTTGATCTTTGTATTGTATAATCAGATTCTCCTTCAGTCAATGAGAGTAACATGAAAAAAATGCAGCTGAACAGCTGCCTAGGCTCTTTTCCATTCTTCAAGCACAAAACTTAGATAAATGTGAACACTGTTGGTTTCAGTTTAGCCCTATGGGAAGGGATTTTATTCTCGCTGATGAATTTTATGCAGGAAGTGCTCTGTTACTCTGTAACAAAACCCTGACAATTGTCTTGTAATTGTACAGCATAGGGTAGTTCTTCAGTTTTCACCAAGTTAGGAGAGAACATAACATTAAGCCTTATGTTACTTACGTAGATACTTAAGATCTTATTGTTTATTCAGGAACATAATGACAAGGACCACCTTTCTGCCTGCCTCTTCTGTAATCCTGATTAATTTTGAAATTAAATAGTGCTACTTCTGTTTCATTCACAATAGGTATCCTAATGCTGTAAATATTATTCCTGTATAAAAATGCACTTAGGATCTATAACCCTCCCCTTGTACTACTTCTTCCTAAATGCCATCATTTATAAGTACCCTGTCTTCATTTATCATGTTTAACTTAGATCCAGTCCTGATTTCTAAATTATATATCCTAATAACTGGAGCTAGGATGGATTGCACCTTCAAGTTTATATCCATTCCTGTGGTCTAAAAACAATCCCTTTGTTCCAATCATGGCTGTTTTTTTACATCCATTTTTAATCCATATGCCAAGCATTCTCCATAGGGTTCAAATTTCAGTGAAAAAGGAACACTTCCGAAAGTTGTTCAGTTTGGTTTACAGTAGACAATGTTTGGGAAAGACAGAGATATTCCATATCCCAAAACTAAAATATACCAGATGTGCAGCTTTATTCTGGTTAAAAACAGATCAGAAAAAGACATATATAATATTCTTTGTTTCCTAAAAGTAATTTGATATTGCTTTCAACAGAGAATATGATACTCTAATTTTATATAGTAGAAATGGAAAAGCCATATATCTGTGATAAAGAAGGAAATGAACACAAATGACCTGAGTTTAAAATCCAATAAAATTCAACTAATACCTTTGTGTCTGATATTAGTTGAATACATACTTCCAAACCATGTAAGAATTAATTGCTCTTCAAGTAGTGTCATTTACCAGCGCCTGCATTTAGCAGATTGCTCAGGTTGACGTGGGAGTCTGGTAATTTTTATTATTTTAAAATGAATGGAACTAACAGGTTTTTACTGGTCATTCAAGGAAGTATTATTGGGTTCCACTATGCCTCTCATGTGCTCTGAGTTTGAAGGGTAAAAAACAAAGGGGTAGTTTTTCTCATTAAAACACAACAGTGAAACGAGATACTCCCGTCTTCTTCTTTTATACCACAAGAAGCAGAACACAATATTTCCTCCAAATGCTTTTGTTTGTTAGAGGTTTCCTGTACGTTTGATTGTTTTAAGAGACAGGAAAAAGGAGGAGGAGTCCACTTTGTTGGAATATAGTTGTTGTCTTGGAAGAGTCTGCAAGACATGGTTTTCCCAGGCTGATAAGAAGAGGCTTTAAAATTCGCTTATCTTCAGATATTAGACATCACAGTAATGATCAAAGTATGGGACCTTCATTCTAAACATACATAGCCTACAAAATTGCTTTTCCTTGAGCATTTCTTTTCTTTAGAGTCAGTTCAGGCTGCTCAAACTGTCCTATAGTCTCCACAGTCTTAATTTCTTTCATACATGACATGTGTCTAAGCATATATATATTACTGTCCTTAGATTTCCAACTGTGACTAGGATTCCAGAAACTTAGATTTTGAATATATGGAGTTGGAGTTCTGTGTCAGCTTGTTTGCAACTTTGAAATCTCAGCCACGAAATTCACATCTTGTTACAACTTCTGACTGCAGTGTTTAAGATATGTTCATATGTGCCTTTTTTTTTTAGTGTTTTGTTTGGTTATAGTACAATGGCAGAGACAAATAAGGTTAAGGAATCAAAATGATTCAGAGGAGTTTTCCCAACTCTGTCTCCCCATTAAGTAAAAATCTAAACTCCATCCCACTAGATTTGTATTCCTGGTGGGTGTCTATGACAAACCCACTAAATTTACTGTGGAACAGATCCTTTATTGGATAAATCGCCTGGACAGATGGGCAGAGTCCAAGGGGATGGCATTCAACAAATCCAAGTGCCAGGTGCTACACTTTGGCCACAACAACCCCATGCAGAGCTACAGGCTGGGGTCAGAGTGGCTGGAGAGTAGCCAAACAGAAAGGGATCTGGGGGTGCTGATTGACACCCACCTAAACATGAGCCAGCAGTGTGCCCAGGTGGCCAAGAAGGCCAATGGCATCCTGGCCTGCATCAGGAATAGTGTGGCCAGCAGGAGCAGGGAGGTCATTCTCCCCCTGTACTCTGCACTGGTTAGGCCACACCTTGAGTACTGTGTCCAGTTCTGGGCCCCTCAATTTAAGAGGGACATTGAGGTGCTTGAGCGTGTCCAGAGAAGGGCAACGAGGCTGGTGAGAGGCCTCGAGCACAAGCCCTATGAGGAGAGGCTGAGGGAGCTGGGATTGTTTAGCCTGGTGAAGAGGAGGCTCAGGGGAGACCTTATTGCTGTCTACAACTACCTGAAGGGTGGTTGTGGCCAGCAGGAGGTTGCTTTCTTCTCTCAGGCAACCAGCACCAGAACAAGAGGACACAGTCTCAAGCTGTGCCAGGGGAAGTTTAGGCTGGAGGTGAGGAGAAAGTTCTTCACTGAGAGAGTCATTCCCCACTGGAATGGGCTGCCCAGGGAGGTGGTGGAGTCACCGTCCCTGGAGGTGTTCAAGGCAGGTTTGGACGTGGCACTTGGTGCCATGGTCTAGTCTTGAGGTCTGTGGTAATGGGTTGGACTTGATGATCTTTGAGGTCTCTTCCAACCTTGCTTATACTGTGATACTGTGTGATAAATCTATGCTCCAAATGTCAGTTCTATATGATTTATGTCTGGCAGTGTGTGCTAAATCTGCCAAAAGTCCTTTCCACAAGCATATTCAGAAATATTATTTGAAGGAACGTAACTAACACTGGCTAAATGAAAATTCAAATAGATGTGTACTTTCCAGAAATACATGGGTCTGGGACACAGCCTGGTGGATTTCCAGATTTTTATCCACCAACTAGGGAAAGAAAAATCCAAGTGTGGTGCTGTTTAGGCTGTCACATTCCTGTGTATCTAAAGGCAAAGAAGGTAAAGAATGGAAGAACTGTCACAGAGAACAAGATTATGCTTAGAGAAGAAAATACCAGTGATTTTTTTCTTTAATATTTATAAAGCCTTTGGCTGCAAAACCCCACAACTACTCATTTTAATTGGGGGCCAGTAGACTGAGAATTCTGGGAGAACAGGCTTGTGGATGTTTTTAGCGGTTTTGGTTTGGGTTTTGTTCACCACATCATTTCACTACAATCTTAATTTTGAGCCATCAGGACACAATTAAAACTGTCAGAAATATGCCATGGCTTGGTAAAGTAATGCAGCAGTCCTTGCTTCCATCATGTTATTGCTTTAGAATATGACATGCCAATTACACTGTGCTACGCTACCACTTAGTGATGTCATGTCTCACTCTATGCAAGTTATTATGAAATGCTGCTGTGGATAAAGGGCATTATATGACCCAATGTTTATAATCATCCAGAAGGAGAGAAAAGGTTCGTATTATCCAGGAGACAATCAGATTTTCTCTGCCCCAGCCCTAAACGAAATACTGACTTGTAATATGTTGATGAAAGATTGTCTTTCCCATGTTTCCCCTCCTCCTCCATTCCTTTGTAGAGCAATTTCAAAGTAAACAATGGCCTACCACCAAATAAGAGTTTACTAAGAATAAAAATTGAATTTGGTCTGCCTGTTGACAAGCTGATTGATTTGTGAGCTCTTATGACTGAATCCTCTTCTAAATGTGCTCTCATTTATCATGTGTAAGATTGTTTCAGAATCAATACCAGCTTAACACAGAAGCATTTCTGCCATGGACATTTTGAAAACAACTTGCCTTCTCAATATTGCTGCTAATTTTTTTCAGGCAGAATTATCGGAAGAGTTTAATTGCACTTTGCAAGTTAGCACATGCTCGTACTGGGCTCTGCTTTGAAAGGATGATTTTCAAAGTAACTTCTATATATCATCTTTTTAAGAGAACAAAAATAGATTAAAATTGGATTTTCCTTCCTCTTCTAATGGGGAAATCAGATCGAACTTTCTCTAGTTGTTAAATGTGCCCTTTGAAAACCCATTTTCCAAAAATTGGATTTCTTAAATTAGCTTTTTAACATAATTATTAGCATTCTATTGGAATAAGTACCAGAAAGCAGGCTGGGAGAAAACCTGCTTGTGTATATCCTCCTTTTCTTTCTCAGTTCTTGGAAAAGTTTAAAGTTACTTTGCTTGATTAAACACCCATAAATTACATTTTAAATGTTGCAGAAAGATATTTGAAGTTAAATATGTTACAAAGAACGGTGGAATGAGGCAAGAGAGGTTCAGGACTCTCCCAGGAGTTTGTGTGTTGGGCCTGTAGAGAAAGATGGAGACCCTCACAGTTTGGCTCTGCTCTGTCCCTCCTGCCACAGGGCAGAGTGCATTAGTAGCAGTGGGAGGACAACTTGTGCAAACTGGGAAGAGCAGAAGTGGGTCAATGCTGGGTACCAGACTGCCAGCCAGGAGGGGAGAGTTGGGTAAAGGAGAACTTGGTGTCGAGTATCTTCCATCTGCTTTCTGCAATCAGTGTGGGTTTTTTCATTTATTTTTACACCTTCAGAGTACCTGTATAGCAAACAGTCTAGATACAGCACAGTCACTTTGGGGAATAATGGAAAGGTTTGCTCATGCTATGGTCTAACTGGACCCTGAAAGAGAAACTCCTTTTGAGCCCATTTGAATCTGCTATTTGAAACAACTTTACCTCTAGACACGGCCAGTTGTGGTCTCAAGTGGCCTCACTTTCTATCTGTTGACTTCAGCACTTAGTCTGCTTGGGGTGAGTCCTGCTGTCAATTGAATTGAATGTAGTTTTAGAAAGGATCTCCTCTGTCATCCAGCCCACAAACATTTCAGAGGTTCCCACAGTACTCAGACCTTTTCAGAGATGTGCCACACTTAGAGGTGCTGCAATTTTAAAAAAGACCCAAACTTCTTAAGACACAAATATCCTGATCAAAATGAACTTTTTACAACCAAAATTTTATTATATGGAAAAATGCATATTTAGTACATAAGACAGGCACACTTATACTTTGTTAGATTGTATTTAATACATCATTATTCCTTATTTATGGTTAAGCATATTTAAATCTTGTTTATTTCATCAGGAAATAAGGAAAAAAAGAAGGAAAGGGGAAAAAATATTTTCATTTTTTCAGGGAATAGCATACCCTCTTAATCAAAACAATTGGTGATTTATACAGCCTTATGTGTTAGATTATCCACTGTCTGTAAATGTTTTTGCTACACTGCTTTATACTCTCCTGCCATGAAATCTTGCTCACACAGGAAGTAAGTCAGAATTTTATTTTTCAATTGTATGGTTGCTCAAAAAAACCTTCAGATTTCACTTTCATTTTAGATTTCTGCTGAGGTGGTGGCACACACTAAATTGTGACTGCACTGAGTGTATGATCTGTCTCCACTCAGATCAAAAGACATTTTTCTGTAACTTACTTAAGAGCAAGACACTATCTTACGATTGATTTTAGTGGTCTAATGACTACAAATTAAGTTTATGATTAAGTTTATGAAATACGTTCAGCATTCTGATGAAAAATTAAACAGCTGAAGTGCTAAAGCAGTTGAAAGAACTTGTGGGTGGTTAATTTCAGACTAAATGATCATAAATAGAAAACAAGAAAAGATAAATAAGCATTTAAATACACATAGTTATTATGGTACTGGGATTTGTCTGTAGTTTAATTGGTGCAGACAAAAACTTGAAGGTTCTGGAGCCAAATCAGAAACCTTTTTTTAAGTTTCCATTTTATGCTGATGTATGTTCAGCATAAAAGCAATAGTGAGGGGTTTTCTAATATCTGTAACAACCTATTCTTGCACCATAAAGTGCTATTAGGGCTTACCTCAGAGTGGGAGATGATGATAATGTATACATACAGACAGATAAATGATTCAATTCTTACTTACAAGAACAGCTGACAGTGATTGCTTATGCTCATTTCCTTTCTGCACACTATGTAGACGGGGAAACTCCAGGTTTCGTGGCCTTTCATGTTCTCCAAAGTAAATCAGTCACTCACATGGTAATTATCAATTATTTCATTTTGGTAGATTGTTGTACTGGTTTATGACAGTTGAAAGTACCATACAAAAGGCAGAAAATAATTCAGCAACTGATAAAATACATTACAGCCTCAGTGATAGCAGAAATAATTATCAGCTGTTTGTAAATAACTATCCAGGTAAATTGAGATGTTTTTAGTCGAGACTCACCACACTGCAGTGTAAACATTTGGCTTTGTAGATTATGAAGCAGAAGGTAGGCAACAAAGGGTTTGGTTCATATTACAGTAGATTTATCCAGGTCATATTTGGGTCTCTACCCTGTATATTAAGAACATATGTGGTTAAACTTTTATTATGCAAGATATACACCAGTTGGTTGTGAATTTCTTGCATTGTGCTGACTCCAATATTTAATTTCAACTTCAGCCTTCTCAGAGATGTAGTGTTTGGAATATTTCTGATTTTAATCTGAGCTCTTTTATCCTGCTGTGCTTTCAAACTGCACCCCTAATCACCTAGCTGAGTTGAACTTTTCATCTGGGGAAGGCTGTGAGGTATCCTAGCCAAAGATCAAATACTCTCAGCTGCTGTGCAGCATGGAAATGAACCAAAGTGATCACCAAATGCATTGCAAAAAAGGAAATGAAACTGTGATGTTCTTAATATTTTTCTTTATTGGCTCTCTGTAGCCGTCGACTTGGGGATATCTGCTGGTAAGGCATAGCCCCTCTCAGCAAAACCATGGTACAACCATAGCTGCTGTCTGTCTCAGCAGCACCTGGAGAACAAGCAGACAAGCACAGGGTTCACAGGGTAATGCCAGCACTATGAGGTCTGTAGAACTGACTCTGTCATCTCAGCATTCTTGGGGACTGCCCACCTCATACATGTCCTTCTTCACCACTGAATTTTCTTCCAGAGAGGTTGATAAGGTTTCTGTTTTAAAGAGTTCAGAAGATTACCTTCTGCAGTTAATTCCTTATCTGTTTGGATAGAAGAGCAGTTTTCACTTGGGGGATCTTGCTCTTCTGTCATGGGAAGAGCTGGAAATGACAAATATATGTATTGTTGATCTTGTTTTGATAAGTCTCACTTTCCATTCATTTTCTTTTATTGGCTCTTTTAAAGTATGGCATCATATTTTTATAGCCTCTGTGCCAAAGTAGGAATACCAAGCACTTGTGATATCTGTACAGTAGTACTTGCAAGCAGAGTGCTCTTATCCATACTGCAATGCATACTTTGTGCTTCGGAATGGTTCAGCTGTTAGCAACAAGCTACCAATGCTTTTCTACTTAAAAAATATCTATAGAGAATAAATGAGTCATGCTGTGAATCAGTGTTTCAGTACTCCAGCATTATTTTTAAATGAAAGATTGCTACACAAAAATCCTCTTGTAAAAAATTTATTTTGCCATAATATATCACTATAATCAGGAAGTTTATTCATTTGTAAACATATCTTATCTTTAGCATCTCAGTCATATGCAACTGAGTTATCATTGTTTGTATTATGTAGATGACTCATTTCCCTTTCAAGGATGTGCAAATCATATGTCATATACAGTATCTGACCTTTCTTCTTCCAGTGTCTACAGGCCACAATTTGATTATTCCAAGCAATGCTTACAGAAACAATAACAATGTCAAGCAAAACAGTGCAGGAGAAGAAGTCGTCCCTTAAGGATGGCTAGTATTAAATGCATGCAATATGAAAATATTACTGCAAGAACAATACTGAGAAAAGTTTAAAATAATAGTAGCAGAGATCACTTGGAAATGAGGAACAGCATGGGGAAAAGAGTGGTGTGTGGAGCAAACTAAGAAATCCAATTTTTTTTCCATATGGATTTCCAAACATGAAAAGAGTGCCTTTGTGAAAATACAGAACCAAGCAGGGAGGCTGTAACCAAGAAGGCAGACTCTATTCCTGCAATGTAAATCTGCCATGGTTTCAGATTGCAAATCAGATAATGCCCCTTCAGGATTTCCTTTTTTTAAACAGACTTCGAAAGTGCTAATTGTTTCATGTCAGAGGTTGTCTCTGGTAAAACCTTTGAAAGGAAGGGGATCAAAGTAAAGGTGTATCCCTGGCGCTCAGCAGAGTTTTGCCTTTTTCCACAGCTTCTCTAACCACAGTCCTTTGCAATGTCGTGAAACTATCAAGGTTACATCTTCAGAACTGCCTAGCATTATCCTACATGTAACACTACATCCTCTAGGGTGTTAATTGTTGGTGAAGTGTAATGTGCTGTACAAACACAGAATGAGGAACCCCCAAAGTCACATTTCTGTTAGATTTGGTAAGAGGTGTCTGCCATAGCCAAACAGCAGCATATTCAGATTGTGTACCCCCATAGTACCAAAGAAACGAAGTCTTTCTGAGATCTGTGCTAAGCGCCAGGAAATTTTAACAGCCAGAGCGCGATGCTAAGGCATGAAGGGAACTGTCTCATGTCAGGAGCTCTAGGCATGGCACGATGTGATCTAGGAAACCTTGTGAGTTTGGCTTTGCGTCATACAAAACAGCTGCTTCACCTTCAAGGACAGGCTCGCTGTGCTGATGACATGGCTGTGTTTGCTTGGTTGAACTCAGACTAGACCCACAGGGAGCTCTTGTGCCTGTACCCTCCACAGCAGCACTGTGTGACTTGGCCACCCTATGTGAGGTAACTGTCATCTATAACCCTTGCAGAGGGCTCCTGATCCCCTCTCTTCTTTATAAGCACCATATTCCACAAGAAACCTTGGTTTTTTAGTATCTTTTAACTTTATTTCCATTACTCTGACTCATTCTGTTTTTCTGGAAATCTGGGGTTGTTTTTTTTTGTATAAAAATCTCTGTTTATGACATGTGTCAGGCTAGCATATAAACTCCTGCTGAATCCCACCTGTACTTTTAATCTTCTTGGAACTAGAGTATTTTACTATGAATGGAAGTTATTGCAATGATTTTAGTGTGTGTGATTTCCTAATTTGCTAACTTTACTATTAAAATTGATATTTAGGTTTTATATCTTTTGAATGGGAATAATGATGTTAGTTATCTGATGTTTATGTCTTTCAGTCACAAAAATGTTCCTATTTAGGCTGTAACAGGCCACACACATGTAATCACAATAAATAGCATTTAATATGTTTACAGTAGTGGAAGGATGAGGTTAACTTCTGTTTTTATATTGATGGACTCAGCTGGACTCGGAATACTATTGTTTACAATTAGCTACATTTTTGTTGTTGTGCTTTACCCTCAAATTAAATCTTTATTTCATCAACTAACCCTAGGGATTCCCTGTTATAATCAATGTAATAAACAGCATTAGTTGATAGCCTATAGCTGATGTTCATTTGTAATTAGGCTTGTGTTTAAAGAAGAATAATTTTCTAAATTTTACTGCAATAATTTTCCTTTAGATTTATTTATGAAAAGCAGGATTAAAAACTGACTATGGTTTGTCTTGTTTCCACATGTCTTTATAGCAAGGTCACTTGAATGGGACAGCATTTTTCAATGTCTTTTTTTTAAACATATTTTTAGAAGGGAAATTACTAACAGTCACTATGGGCTGAGGTATCTAGCTACCAAATACTCAGTCAAAAGTCTGTCAAATGCTTGTTAAAGACATGGCTAACATATTGACTACCCATACAAGACCAGAGCATATGGCAACTATCAGTGACACCCTACTAAACAGGAAAAGGTAGGAGCAAGATGCAGTGGGCTGGGGCACAGACAGCAACCTCCAAGTTAAGTTTTACATGATAAAAAAAAAAATGGCCAGAGGCATTTTTCATAAGTATAAACCTTTAACAGCAGTTCTCAGAATGCAGGTGACCCCCAAAGCCTTTTGTGTACAGCAAGTAAAGGGCTAGTGAAAGCTGTCTTGCTTTATTAAGGCTACCCTCCACTGGGTAATTTTTGAAAATGCAACATAAACTTATATTTGATGAAGTGATCTGTACAGTTCTGATCTCTGAAGAAAGTAATCTTGTAATAAAAATGTCTAGAGCAAGACACAAAGAAAACCAATTCAGTTATCTGAAGGAAAAAGCAAAAACCAAAAAACGATTGGAAGTGCATTGTAAAGTATGTTCTTGACTAACCAAGAGGAACAATAGGTTGAAAGAGCTCCCATGCTTTGGGTACATCATAGAATCATAGAATGGTAAGGTTGGAAGGAGACCTCAAGGATCATCTAGTTCCAATCATGTAAGATTAAGCATGTTTTTGGTAAAACAGAACAGGAAAATCCGTTTGCATCTCAGATTAGACCATTGGTGTTTAAGAAGAGAATAAACAGAGAAAGGAGATGACAAGAAAGCTGATAGATGATTTAGATACAGGTCGTTTAAAGTATGTAGTTGTGTGAAACTGAAGACAGCCACAAGTCACTCTAGCAGTATAGTTCATCCAGTTTGCACCTTTAGTACAGTTCTTTATTTTGATCCAGCTTACACCATGTAGAGTTACTGTATGAAACAGGTTCGATTTTCCCTAAAACCACTGCTAATACTCTCAAACCTCCTGCTATGTAACTGGTTTCCTGCTTTTAAATCTGTGGGGAAGTGTCAATCCACTTTTTCTGAGCCTCTGGTTAACACTCCTTGCTGCCAGCTAGGACTTGGGCTGGACAAGTTGAGCTCAATAATAAATGAGCTTTAGTTAATAAAGAAGAGAAAAACAATAATTGAAGAGTAGGAAAGTATAAGAAAGAGATTCATTAATCTGAGTTTCATAGTATGGGCCATTGCACAACCTGTAGGATGCAAATCGATCACCCTTATTTGCATGGTAACTCATATGCAACTTATTCAAGTTTAGTTATGAATATTTCAGCAAAATATACCTCTAGAACAAGCACAAGTGCACAAGTGCAAAGCTTATCACATAAAGCTATAGGCAGATTGTGACTTACCTTGGTATGCAGCTGTTCACCTCAAATTCCTGAGAAGACACAGCAAATTAATATGCTGTGCTGGACCCAGATTCAACTTCACTCTGAGCTGTGAATGCAGAATTTATTTCACTTGGGAAACCTCAGAAGGTTTTCATTTGAGCTACCAATTCAATGTACTTGTCTGATCCAGTAACATCTATTTCTTTATGGCTGTGATGATTTCATGGATCAGAGTCTCCATCATTCCTTCCTAACAGTCTTTCCTAATTCTGCTTTGACTCGTGGGTGGCAGTGTTTTTATACATACGTATACACAAATACATACTGACAGAGATGCAGAGCACAGGAAACTAGTAAAAAAAGCATACAGGGTTTCATTGGGAAGCCACAGGTTCAGATGACTCTGATACTGACCTGATGTAGGTGCTATCTTGCCTAAATGAAAAGACTGGAGAATCCCATGGTATTGCAGAGGTATGCTCATGGCATCAATTGAGTACAGATTTGTGGATAACAAGCTTCTAAAAGTTAAATGGAAGACCTTAGTCGGTGTGGTTGCTATTGGGGATCGTTTGCTTAAGTACTAAGATACAGGTCATCAAAAGTGTTTGAGAAACTTAACTGAACTAAGTGACAGTCAAGTAGAAAAACAGGAGTGAAATGCTGAAATGCATTTCAGAATTGTTTGGGGTATATGTGCAAATACAGTTGTCTTCTATCTGTTTATGGATACTATGCTCAAGTCAGTTTTTACACTTGTCCTGAATTTGTCTAATAAAAGCATTTCACTTGTCCAAGATATGTAAAGCTAAGAGGAATTAGATCTCCTGTGAAAAAACACAGGTGCCCTTTCATAGCAAGTTGTATTTTTGAGGTTCAGATATACATAGAAATGTCTTATCTCAAATTATTGCCCATCAGCTCAAATCAGAAATACATTACACCACTGTGGTTATGACCAGCCTGTGAAACAGCACAAGTTGCTGTGACTAGGTGCTGGGAGGTCAGTAAGGAATAGATTGCCACTTACCTTGGTATGCAGCCATTCACCTCAAATTCCTGGGAAGACAATGGAACTAAATTACACATGTGTGTAGCTGCTCACTGGTGTAACGAAGGGGCTTGCAATCTAAACTTCAATGACAAAGTACATTAAACTCTGGGCTTGACATTTCAGGAAACTTTTAAGTGAGAATAAATTAATCACTTTTCATCAGATATCCACAACAGGCTTTGGAGATCTCACAATCATGTGAGGAAATGCATCCGTCGACATGGGAGGTTTAAATAAAAATAATTTCATTTGTATTTTGGTAACATTTTTATAGCATCAATTTTATGATAAACACAACAGCTGCAGCAAGACTGTTTTTCTTGCTGTAAGGCATAGTAGAGAGTGTTTGCCAATTTTCTGTCTCAAAAAAGGTGTCTTCACATCTTGATTTAGCCCTGAATATTTCAGCAGAATCTTTAATAAAAGATTCACATGTTATAAGATCCTAAGACATGTTACAGCTTAAAGAGGCAGGAAGAAATTGGATGGCATGACGGGACTGTGATTTATAAAGAGTAGTTTTAAGGATATGTTGTATATTATTTGGTTTATCATGACTGACTTTTGCTTGACCTAGGTCAAAATCTGTGACCCTGAAACAAACTTTATTCCCTTGATGAAACTTATAAAAGGAATACAGAAAAGTGCATGCTTACCTATTGCACTGAATTAATTCTCTGCCAAATGCATTCTTTCTCCAAGTGGCTGCTTTCACAAACGGGAGGGAAAGAAGTAACACAGGGGAACAAATATCCTGTATCTGCAATTTCATCTATAAATGAGGAAAAGAGTACTTTTGCCACATCATGCATGAGGTACCAAGAGCACCAGCCTGAGGTTTGTGTTTGTTTGATTGAAATAAAAATAAAAAGGGCTGATGTGAAGACCAAGAGTGTCTTCAGTACTGAAGTAACAGATATTTCTCCATTTTTCCAAAATTTGTATACTTTTCAGTTACAGTGCATTTACGTTAATGTTTCCTGTCTCAGTAAGACACAATAATATGAAGCAGCAGTGGTGAGCTGTTCTGTCACATAACCAAGTCCTCAGTTAGCTGAGGAACATGGAAGATACCAAATACCTAGGAAAAGACAGAATCCTGAGTGGAGCTTGTACATGGATCCTGCTAGAAGAGTCTGCTTTTCCAGTGAAGACTAGTTTGGGCATGAAGTTGTTTTACAGATAAAGATGTGGAGGTGTGTTATAGTGCTGCCTTTGACCATGTAAATACTTGGGGGGGGTGCACGAAATTCAAATCCCACCAGCTGACAACTCTTGATTCAGGATACACAGAATCATATGAATTCTCTAAATAGCTTACAGAAATTATTCTAATCTCACCCTTAGCATTTGAACAAACAGCTTGGGAAGATGAAATAAGGCATGAACGGGATATACACTCTAACATAGGAAGAGTAGTATAAACATTGGCTCTCAGCTTTGTCTCCAACTTGCATGCTGAAGACTGATCAGCATAGCATGGTATTTTCCTAAAATAAAATGTCTGCTGCACACTCATTAAAGTAATGGAAAATCTTTACAAGAACTTTCGCAAAAGGATATGTTACATGTTAATCAAACTTATGTCAGCTGCTAGAAGGGATTGTCAGTTTCTTTTATGACAAAAATCCACATGGGGCCAATTCACAATGCTGGACAAGTTACAGGTGTCAGGTATAAAACACGTAGTTGGTTTAAGATTTAATTAGGACTTTCTTCTCTGATCATAACACTTTAAAGGAAAAATACACTTAGGATTTAATTTGCTTTGAGAGTGGTTATTAATTTGATGTGATTGATGTTAAATGGGAATTAAATCATAAATGTGATTATGCTTGTGGTTGGATGTTGTCTCAGCAGATTGTTTCTGCTTGTCACTTTTGAATGACTGGTGACATGATATAACATGGTGATTTTTATTATTGCTTAAAGATTTCACTTTATCATCATTTGTCAGGAAACTGATTTTCCTCTTAGTCCCATTAATACTAAATCTGTCATAACTAGATCAGGGTAGAATTGTTATCAGATGAACCTGTAAACCCTAGGCGAAATTTTACTCCCAGACTGAATGATAATAGAGAGAAGAAAGCCTGTGTACTAACAACAAAAGTAAATATAGAATGTGAATGCCAACAGATGAGAGGATTTTTTTTTCCACCTGTAATTACTGTGTATATTTTATTCACTTGCCTAAAACAGATTTCAGAAGCATTTACACCTGTGCTGCAAACGTAGTTTTCAGTGCCAGAACAGGTGAGAGAAACTACTAAGAGGTGGCATTCAAAGATGAAGGAAGAATGATGTGTCTTTTAAAGGTAGTAATTTATAAGTTTAGAGAGGCAGTAATTTAGGTTTTCCTGACAGGAAACTTGCTTTTGGCAAAGACAGCAGAGAACCATACACCATATCTGTGGACGCTGCCCTCCCTGTTTTGTAGGATTTCTCTCAATTTCCAGAATGGCCTCACTGTCATTCTCATATATGCTGCCCTCTTTCATCCAGAGAACTGCTGAAGAGTGGTTGGTGCGATATATCCATTTACGACCGGGTCTAGTCTGAAGCCTGCTAGGTCAATTAAATGAACTTCTGTGGTCTCACATCAAGCCTTACATTTGTTGCTCATTTGCACTAAGCAGTGTTCTTCTCTGGGACTTATTTGATGCCCATTACTGTGATATCTGAGAACAAAGATCTTTTGAGAGCAGATACTGTTTCTACCAGAAAAGGGAATTTTGTATTGTTGTAGAAACAGAAGAATTCTGTTAAGCCACAAAGAACATCAGAGGATGTTTGGCACAATGCAAGCCATGTGCAGTCTCTACACAAGCTGAGGCAGCTGTGGCATGTTCCTCAGCCTGAAATAAAAATAAAAATAATAAATTTAACCCCACAACAACAACAACAACAAAACAGCGGTGGGCTTTTTTTCTTTAGAATTCTGAAAACAAACAATCAAAGTCTCCAATAATGTAAAGCCAAAGTTTTGCTTCCTAGGTTCAATTTGGGTGTGGAAATGAGTATAACCTGAAAAATGGATGGTGAGGGGAAGTTAATACATGTCCCTGCTTTTGTATTGGTGTTAAACCTGCTATCTGGTTTGTTAGAACCATCTTTATTATGGACAGATTTATAGGATTTAGACATCTTCCTCCTTGACTGATCTGTTATCTACTATCAGTCATTGAGCCACACTGTGCCAGGTATGTCATCAATTGCAAATGCCACACAGCAGGATAGGTGGCTCTGGATGCTGTAGTTCCTGGGTTTCTAAGAGGTGGTGTGTGATAGAATATTATTAAATGAAAAAGATAAACTGAAAGCACCAATAATTTACAGGTCTTCTAAAAGAGAAATCACTAAAAACTGGAGATTTCTTGCAAACGCTTCAATTATTACTTCTTTTTAATAAAAAAGAAAAGAAGCCCTTTTTGGCAACAAAAATTCACTTTAAAAGTTCATCTTTAGTGCTAATGATCAGTAATAAAACATTAAAAAATGAGAAACTCCAGCAAGAAGTGAAGGAAAGCAGCCCCACAAGAACATTGTCTGCATGACTATGACAGATTATTCAAGGACTTTTTCCACAAAAGAAACCATTTTCAAAGAAAATCTTTTAATATGATACAGTGAGAATCTGAAATCCAGCATCATTCACTTCAGGGTGCAGTTCTGTTTTCTTTGGAAGATATGTGACTTCAAATACACTGAAGGAGCTTTTGCTAGAAAGCTTTGGCTGCATTACAGAACCAAAGAAGGAAGGGGTTAGATTCTGCTCCGTTGATACAGAAACTGGGAGAAAATGCAATTGAAATAAGTGGAATTACGGAGGAGAAAAACGAGTCAGAGATCAGAATCCAGCCTTTGTTGAAAAAGCTTATGATGTTGAATATCAAATTAATCTAATTTGCACTGCCTGATGGTGGCCATTAGTGCCTGAAGTAGAGGCAATGAAATGCTAATGTGATTAGTTAGGAACACTAAAAACAACCAGTACATTTTCTCTTTGATTGTCTGTGTGTTTAAGAATATTTCATTACTTCTGCTTCCTTTGAAGTAAGGGTAAGATACAAATCATAGGCACAGACATAACTAGCAATTGTGACATTTTGTTACACAGTTTAATTACATGAATCATAAAATATTGCTACAATTTTCCAAACTGTTAAACCTTAATTAATATGAACCCACAGGGACCACCTTGATGGTTCATAGTACTCTGGAATCTCCTTCTACAGTAGTAGTTCATATGGTTGAAGAGTGCTTTATAATTTACAGAGTGATCAATTATTAGAAATGAAGCCAGACAAATTAATTTAATATAAATGGGGTTGTATGGAGTTTGACTAATTCTTTTTAATTACCTGTATGTTATTTTTTCAATAGTCTAACAAAGGGAACCATTATTCTTCCCCATGTACAAATTCATTAATCTCATTACTGTGCAGTATTAATATAATTTTATCACACATTCCAGAAGTGGAGCACATTGACAAACCATAATGAATCACAGCATTAGTGTACTATCACTACATTAATTTCAGGACATGCCTGGCTCATCTGCAATTTACATTGAGACTTAGTATAAATTGAGCTGAATAAGCATGTAATTATGACATCTGCTTCTTTTCAGGTACCTCTTTGCAAATCAGTGACAAAGGAATAACAGGTTTAAATATGTGTTAACTCTCTGATAGCATGTATAATTGCAATATGGCAATGTGTAATGAAGATTAAATTAGACTGTAGTGTACCTGACATATGCAAGAGCATAACTGAACTGCAGTAATTGTGGAATGAAAAAAAAAAAACCACCCAACAACTCTAAAGTAGTAATGTTTCAATTCACTAAGGTAAAAGCAGTCTAAGGAAGAAATACTATTAAATTGGTCAGGCAAACAAGTGCATTATTTTTATAAGGAAACATTGGTTATGTTCCTAATTTTCACCTTCAGTATACTCAACATCTTGGTGCTAGGTAAAGTTTTCAAGGACTCTACTGTTTTAATCCCTCTTGGATTTCATCTCTACAGCAAAAGATAATGCTTATCATGTGGATGTATAATACTACTGATGCGTGATTTCATGAGCTATAGGAACTAACTTTCAAACATCTACTGTGGTAAAAAACCTTCATCCACTGAAGTAATGTCCTAGAATTAGGGCTTTGGGGAAGGACTTTGTCCTGTATGAGACACAACCCAAAACATGTGGGAGATCAAACTGTAAGACAGAGGGTATGACAAATTGCTGACTACATTGTAGCTGAAGCTGTTATCACATAACTAGTAAAATATTTATTTTAGATGTGTATCATACTTCATATCACTTGTGGAGGACGACTAATTCTAAACTTAAATGCAGGACCTATCATTCTCTTATTAAATACTCTTATTTGAACAATAATATAGAAAACCTGTCACTGGTTGCTGTGAAGCCTGTGATGTTATGGCACATTTGCATTATAACCTAAATTATACGAGTATGTTTTAGGCAAAAATGGCTAAAATTATGAGATGTTCATACACAATTGGGTATTAATGAATTCTCCTTCTTGTATTGTCACTCTGTCAGAATGATTGCTTGCATTTCTTACAAAATAAAAACCTCATCATACTTATGACAGCACACAATAATATTTTGAACATAATGTATGATCTCTCTATCATATACTTCTGTACATATGTGTACATATTCCTGTGCATATATTTATGAGACCACACCTTATATTTCTCTCTAGGAATTCAGTAGCTTTTCCTCTGTGCTACTGAGCTGGAAAACAACACTTCTTCCAATTGAAATTCACACAGAAATATGCTTAAAATTAAATTTCAAGCTATACAGAAGGCTTTCCACTGAAGCCATCAGAGTCTGAACAGCTAATAAAAGGGTGTGTGACCTTTTAAATAAAATCGTGACTTTATTCAGCTCATGTTAGATTCCACTCTTTCAGAACTCTTTATGGCTCTTATTATACAACTGCCTAAATGAATTCCCTTGTGATATTCCAATATCTGTATGTTAAGCAGCCAGATTGGATTGTGCTATAGAGCAGGTTTCAGCTGGAACATGGACTCAGTTTGCTTGGAATTCCTCCTGCAGGAAGTTTACCGAGCTTCACAAGGCCAACAGCCTCGGAGTCTCATTTGGGTTGGACAGGGCCCTAAGAAAGCACACTCTGGCAAATATTTTCAGATATTTCTCTTTGCAAGTCTCTCTAATTTTTGGTGTATTACACATGCACACTCGTAGACCCCCAGTCTCCACTAATAATGAACACAACTTAAGTGGCTTTATTCAATTGGTTATGAGTATCCAGACGTGTAGAATGGCAAATACTATTTTAGTCTCAATATCAACAGGCTGAAATTGCAAAACATAATAACTTTTTGATAGTCCTCCTCCATGCTCACTCATTTTCATATCTCCTGTTTTATTGCCTCACTATTCATTGCTATCCTGGAGTTTAACTACCAAACTTTCCACTTGATGATCCGTAAAAGCATTAATAAAAGTATTTGAAATTAGACCAGAAAACTTTAAGCTCTCAATTTAACGGAATAGTGTTGCTTTTTTTTTTTTTTCTGGTCATCTTAGTCAATAAAAAGAGTCATTAGAAGACCTTTACTGTTATTTTAGGACAGGTGAGTTAGTTTACAATTATTAATTTAATAAACTGGGGCTATTGTTTATTATTTAAAGCAGCATGTAAATAACACTATTAGAATTGACAAAAGTTGTAATACAAGGGAGAAAGAATTTTACTTGAAACAATAGAAATTCAATTGTTGTAAAAAGACATATTGCTCCTGGAAAACAGAAGCTTCCAAGATTTTTAAAATTACAAATTCACTACCTAAATGAAACATCAGCATTCCCATAAAGGTAATTCCATACCAGTATAAATCTAAGGTTTGTTTAAATTGTGAATAGTCCTAATGAAGAAAATACAGAATTGTAGGAATGGCAATTTCAGTTGCAATGATGGAGAGCAGGCTAAATAATACCAGAAACTCTTTCTCATGTGCTGGAATACAAATAACAACGAAACTCCTAACTACTCTTCTAAGAGTTTTTATGAGTTATTATTTTAATTTTTTTTCCAAAGTGGGCTGAAAACAAGTACCTTCTTATGCATAAAATCTGTTTAGTCACCAGATTTGCTGGAACAGAAATCAATAAAAACTATCAAACATTTCCTCTATTATCTGAAACATAGTAACCTATAGAACTCTTTTTGTCTTGTAATACTATTTTCACCTTAGCTTAAGAAATTAATAACAGTACCTGCTGTTAATGAGGTGCTGTTAATGCTGTTAATGACTAAATCTAAGATTGTTTTATGGGTGGTAAAAGAAATGTAGGCTCTCTGCATAAATGCAGGCATTTTGTCTGTAGTACACTTGCCAGTGCATTGTTTGATGTTACAAAATTCATTAAATGTCAGAGAGGACCTGCACGTCATTTCCTTTCTTCCTCCAGTTTAAGGCACCTCACTTTCAAGAACTTTTCCTGATATTTACCCTACATTTTTGCTTTTTCACATTCATCTTCTAACTCCTAGTTATATCCCATGAACATCACTAAATAATTCTTTTGTCTTATTTTTGTGTTTATGTTCTTGAAATATTTATAGACTGCTACCATGCTTCATATCCCATATCTAGTCATTATTTGGCCAGTCTGTGTTACCCCTTTTAAATCTTTCCTCATAAATCTTTTTCCCTTCACTAACCTCTTCTGTTGCTCTTCTTCATTTTCCTATGTCTTTCTCACAATGAGGTGGCCTATGCTGGACAGTGTTCCAGATGTGATTGTCTTCAAGCCAGTGGCCATTACCTCACTGCCCCATGCTGTGATGTTTCTGTATAGACAGTGTAAAATTGTTTTGGCTCTTTTTTTGTGTGTGTACGTACTTCTCATTGCAACCTGATGTTCAATGTCTTACTGGGCAGCAGCTTTAAGAATCTCTTTTACTGTTTCTCAGGTTTCTCTCTTCAAATTGGATTATGGATGTTTATTTTCCTTGCATGTACTCCCAAATAAACCTACACACACACGCTGTTCCATCTCTATCGCTTAACACTTGCGGACCTGAGTTAAAATTCTTTCCTTTCTCCCTCAAACTTGCTTACGGGTTCAGACCCATGTTTTGGGGTCCTCAGAAATCTATCTAGGATGTTGTGCCTCTTTTCTTAGTACACACATATGTGGGCTAAATTATGATCAAGTCTTCAGGGTCCAATTCTGTAGGAAATACAGTTCAGATTATTGCAGCTCTGTTCTCCCCCTATTATTAAATGTGTGCTGACTTGAAAGGCAGTAGTATGGTTCGTGAAGCCGAAATAGACAAAACAAATATATTTTTGTTTATTTTAATATGCTGATATTTTTGTCCAGATAAATTCCCAGAACTGACTCTCTGTGCAGTCCCAGTGCTGACATAGGGAAGTGGGAAGAGAGCCTTGGCAAAGGCAGAGGTAGAGGCAAGCTAGACCCCCAGCAGCTTTGGCTTAAATAGGTTTAAAATAGCAGGGAAACTTCTAATGTTAACAGTAACCGGAAACAGAAGACATGCATAATCACATTCCAGTGAAAGAATAATACTCTTAGCAAATGCCCAGTCCAGTCATATATTTAGCTTTATATTCAAATGTCTGCATTAAAATCTATTTTTATCCTTACCTGCAATAATCATATAGTTTATATATCGGATAAAAGTTCTTCGGTTTCATACGCTGAGATTTACTTTGCTCCTTATTCCGTATATGCATTACTACTTCATGCATATACATTTCATGGCTTTAACCAAATGGAGATTTTTTTTTTTCCCATTAAAAAAAAATTTAAAACAATTTTCCTCTACGTAATAGCCTCAGTAAATTAAATCTCTGAGAAATTTGGGATTTTCGTGACTCAGAGTGGTAGACAAATTCTTAATTATTGCAGCTGTAATAATATTGAAATACAAAAATCTTTTCAAACCAGTTTTATTAATTTTAATGCAATGTTTAGAAACTGCTTTTTGTTGAGCAATAAACCAAGAAAAAGAGCCTAACTTTTACTTCTAATGGATTCAAGTTTTGCCTTTTTTAGCTCATAAGTTAGCATAATAATATTCAAAGTATTTAAAGATGTCATGATGATTCTGACTTGTAGAAATAAATAAAGATGGAATCCATATGTTTTTCTTTTGATGGATTAAGGGCCATGTTTACAACAACATAAGTTTACACTGTTGCTGGCCTCAAGTATTCTGCAAACCTTCATGGGTCAGCTCCTGCAGAGACTCATTCTTACTCAAGAGTCCAATTACAGTAACTCTTTCCATGGTTAGAGAAACAGTCTGTTCTGAATAGTATATACAGCATGATGTTGACTTATTCCTTTTTTTTAACAGGTTTTTGGTTTGTTTTTTTTTTAATATTTGAGCACAACTTTTGTAGCAGTACTTCTGTACTTAGTGATTTACTGTGGCTATAGATTAACTTCCTCAAAAGTCATTAAAATATTTTGCATATGTTAATTTTTCTTTTAATAGGGGCAGATTGTGTCACAGGTAATAAGCTCCACTGCAGCAGTATCAGTGCTGCAAAGATCACAGAAGGAAACTATGAACAAATTATTCACAACTGCAGTTTGGAGAATCTGTTTAGGAGTCACATCTTCACTGGCTTTGTTTTGCTGCTTTTGATTTTCTCTGGAATTAGCAACAGATTAATCTGGGTAATATTTTTACAGTGTTCATGATGTATTGAGATAAATGTTGAGCTCTTGCACATGTTTATAAATTCAAGTTTTAAAATGTATATATTTATTCCTGTTAGTGTCACAAGGCCACAGTTTGAAGAGTACTCAGTCTTGATGAGCAATTCTTGGTACTGGTGTTTATAGACTCCACTCCATAACAGGAAAAAATATTTGCTATTGATCACTGCCAACAATCGGCCTGTTAGCCAAACTTATCCCCAGTGAGCAATGCTCTGCTCCAATAGCCATTCTGAGTTAAGTGGATGAGTCTATGTCTAGCACTTCATATGAGTGTACAGGCCAGTTTTGAGAAACAAAAAGACTGGCCCAGTTTCCCAGCCTCTGGAATACAAACCTGGCCAAGCTGAGGATCTGTATCTTGCTATGGTTAGCGAGCAGCACAGAGATGTTCTCATTTCGCAGTTCCCTCAAGGCCTAATATGGCAGAGAAGGAAGAAATAACACAGACTGCAGAGGATGTTTCCACTGTTGGCCCTCCAGGAAGAGCTCGGTGCAGGATTGTTTGTGAGCTTCCTTGCAGTGATGCAGTTATTTGTGTTGTGCCCATGCCGTTTAACATATTGAGTGCTGAAGTAAACAGCGTATTAGATACAGGAAAAAAAAACTGACAGCAGTATTGGCAGAAGGTGTTAGCATGCTTTGTGTGCAATCTTTAGAATGACTATGGAAATACCCCGTAGGAGGATCATAACTGTAGAAGCTACTTTACTAGTGGAGGGAAGGCTGGTTTTCCTGCAGTGGATTAGGAGATTTTATTCTGAAGGTAAATGGAAAAACAAAACTTGGTATTTCAAAGATAAAGAAAATGGCATATCAGAGATAGGAATAACCTCTTAGATTTAGGGAGAGGCTAGAAATCCAGACAATCTTCTGGGATTGCTCTCTCTATTTATGCATTTGCAGGTACTAAATATTTGATGATCAGTCTGAGGTTTTCCAATAAGCCTTTTATGGATTTGAGAGGCAAGAAAATTTGATTGTGGCTCAGACACACAGAGTCTGTTTCTTTAAGCACGCTGAGCACTGTGTTCTTCCTTGGTACCTTATATATTTTCTGTGGATTTTTTTCTCCTTTTTTTTTTTTTTTTTTTTCTTTTTAACAAGTACATGGACATTTGCACATGATGAGTTTGGTTTTATCTAATTTCAAAATTATGGTAATTGGTGAATTTTTATTCATAAAATTCTCATATATGTAACTATTTTGGACACATTTAATTGGTACTATTTGTTGTTCTCAAAAGTAATTTTCAATAACTTTTAATGTTTTTGGTTACTCAAATCCAAAAATATATAAAAAAGGACCTTATTTACAAAAGTTTAATTTACAAAAAAGAAGAGAGCTGCAGGGGTATTATTTTTCTTAAATATAAATATATTATGGAATTGTAAGTAGCTGTTTAGAGAATCAGGAATTTCCTGAAAATGGTCACATAAGTTAAGTGTTCATCTTGTGTTCTACAAACATGACTTTCCAAAAGCAGCTGCATTGTGCAACATTTCCTGGACCACTATCTACAAAAAGTGTGCTCACTCATTTTACAGTCATTGTCTGCAGAAAATAGTGGGAATATTATTAATGGGCTTCAGCATTTTATTATCTACTTGGTAGGCTTGCTTCAGCACAGGAAAGGTGTCGATGGCTACATGATGTTCTGTCTGATGTGATGCTGGGAAAAGTTCAGGTGGTTCCCACATTACAGTAGGGGTTTTTAGCACACCAGTACTCAGTTTAATGGTGTATTGAAAGAAGCCACTTGGGAGGCAGGTTTTGTCTGTGGAGAAATAACTGATAATAACAGGTTGGAATATGGAAAGAAAACAGTTTTAATTACATCGTATACAGGCAGAAACAGACGCAAAAAAATTAAAGGTCAAACATTCGGCTGCTAGAATTTGCCAAAGTCCAGTTAACTTCTGAGGAGGCAAAAAAATGATACTGGGACACTGAGTAAAATGCATCTCTTGGTGAATTATGTCTGATATTTAAAAGTAGCCTCTGTAATGCTTATCTTCCTGCTTTGCTTCCTAAGTTGCATTTACAAGACACCGGTGGCAGGTGGGGCAATGCTAGACCCCAGAATACTGCTTCATGAAAATTTCCAAATGTAATTCTTTTCTGTTCCCATCTTTAACAGTATTTTGCAACTTTGCCAAGATTTTTTGGCAAGATTCTGGGAGAAGGACAATATACTCAACTTTATAGTTTTGCTCCTTCTGCAAGGCATCCTGGGAGCTCCCAGAACCTTACAGCTTTCAGTTACTTTATACTGTACCAACTGCTGCAAAACAAATGCTGTAAATTGCAATCTCAGCAGGTTTTGATAGAATAAACCCACAAAGCAGCCAGCTAAAGTAAAAAATTAGTATGTGAGACTGAGAATGAAACTTAATCCAGTGTCTGAATGTGTGACAAGAATAATAAGTGAAGATGAATAACTGACCAGGTTTTCTCTTGTTTTCATGTGCCATATAATCAAACAGGTTTGAGTTGTACAGAGAAGTTTTTGGAGATTAAAACTGAGGCACAAACATCTTCTGGATTGGGTATGAAATATGAAGTCTGAAGAGACAGATTTTCTGTCACAGTATTTCAAATTCTTTAGTTTTTAAGGACCTTTTCATTTTATATCTTCCTTTCCTGTATTTCTTTTTAAAAACATTATATGGACCAAAGTAGAAGTTGATAGAAACTAAGAGTGGAGGAAGAACAGATTGGTATCAAGTTAGTCAATGTGTACACCAAGATTTACATTTAATATCTTTTTTTTCTCCTAATTTTTCCTCTAATTGTGCCTGTTGTACATCACTTTTGAATGTGGCTCACAGAACTTATTGCAGATAGCATCTGATAATATAATTCCCATTCAGATGACCCAGAAAACTTAAAGGGTTTTTTTTTTTGTTTGTTTGTTTGTTTTTCTTTTAAGGAATCATCTGAGATATGAACTATTAACTCCTTGCTTCTTTCTTTCACTGGTATGCCTTACACTAAAGCAGAATATTTTATACTGAGTAAAAGTGAAAATAGCTATAGAGAAGTTGGAAAGCTAAAGTGACTTTCATTATAACATAGTTTGCAGGTGTTTAGAGAAACATTATTCCCTAGGTTTTTTTGCACATCTAGAAAAAAGTTTGTGGACAGCAGTGGAGAGAGAAAAGATAAATTCTGCATAGAGATACCTTACTTCAGAAATTCTCATCTGAAGATACCATCTCTAAGCACCTGTTCTATCTGGGGAAAAGATGGATACATGCATGCACACCTCTAGAAGGTGTGAATGCTGGTGTAAACACCTGGCCATTAGAGGCCAGAACTCAAATTATTTTTTGATGCCTCAGACAAATTTATATAAACAAAAATCCTTAAAAATAGAACTTCAATGAGGTTGGTTTTTTTTTTAAATAAACACTCCAGATCTATGCCCACATTTGTTCTCAGAGAAAATGTTACGTAAAATAAACCAGAGATAAGTCTTTTAAATGCATTTAAAAATTTATAACTAAATATCACTAAATGCTTTTAGCAGTTATATCTGCAACATGGTCACCTTTGCAACTGAAATATAGGGCTTCTTATTTTATAATAAACTTAATGGGAATAGCACAGTCAAGAAAAATATGTAGAAAATTCTCTCTTTGGTTCACTTGTTTGTTTGTAGTGGTTGTGGGGTGTTTGTTTGTAGTGAGTATGGTTTAGAGTTTTTTTGGTGAGGTTTTTGTGGGGGGTTGCTGTTTTGGTTTTGGGTTATTTTTCTTTAGCAGAAAACTAGATTATGAGTGACTTGAGGATAAAAGTCACATAATACAATGACAACAGAAGATTCGTCTGTTCTTAGTAAAGAGTAACTTACAACAATAGTTGTGCATGTAACCACCTAATCTGGCAACACAGTAACAATTTAGATTAGAAAGATCTTATCTTATAAAACTGTGGTTTTGTATGTCTTTGAACAATCCAACTTCAGAGTGAGAGTTTATATCTCTCTTGGTAAACTTGAGCTGTGCTGCAGGTGTTTTAGTTTATCACTGAAAGGAAATGACTTTTTTTACACCTAATTTAAACTGAAGCTATTCACAGTTTAAAATGTTCGGTAACAGTGACCTCTGTAATGACTAACACATTGCAGGTGGTCTGATAGCAGACCAGTGGTTAATGTTTGCTATCAAGAGAGACAGAATTAAATGTCTACCCCAGAGTTGTTTTCTTCCATTTATAGTATGAGCACAACAGCTGGCGCAAAAGCCACAATTAAAGGGCTTCTGAAAAGTTGCAGCCTGGTTAGTTCCTGAAATAGGAGAGCTTTCCTGTTGGCATCTATTAAAATTTTGTCTGTAAATTTGAAAGCAGAAATCCTGGTAAATATTTGCAACCTGAATCTCAGTATTAGACTTCTGATTCTTAGCTTCCAGCCTTGCAGTCCCTGCTCAGTCCTTCAGGCAAAGCTGTTATTTGTTCTGTAGTTACACAGTTGGGATCAATGAGTATTTTGTCTTGGAGGACTTCAAGTGCTTTATCAGACCTGCAAAGGTTCTGCCGAAACTCAGCTTTCACAAGTAACTAACTGAGAAGGCAGTTCAGTGTTCCCATAACACCATGTAAAGCAAAACTGGTGAGCGTGAAGTTTTCATTTTAGCTTATTTTCATTTTGTCAAAAATTGAGCATCTTTACTGTGCAGCTGCTGTGCAGCTTTTCCAGATGTGTGCAGATCTGTGCAGTATATGGGCCAGTCGTAACCACTGTCAAGTGGCACCTTGATTTAAAATTCTATTTCTTTGTAATGCTTACTGAATTTTAGTGTCACATAAACAGAGCTGATCCTGTATCCCCTTTTTTTACAGTACAGTTAGAGAGTCTGACATGATTCTGGGAGCATAAAAGTACTTGGTAAAAATGAGTGAGACAGTAGGTACTGTCAGTGGACAGTTTTCTACTCAGAAGCAATTCTGCTGTTTCTGTTATTTGCTTTGGAATGATATGAGCTCTTACGTGAAGAAAGAACCCCCAAAAGTAAAGGTAAATCTGCTTCACAAATGATGACAGCCTTCATATCTCAGAAAATGTTTCTCCAGGAGGTTTCTTTAGCAGGAATTTAAACCAGCCATATTTTCGTAGATAACTGACCACAGCAGTTGAGGAGATATGATACATAAATAGAAGTGGTTCTGAAAAGTAGGTTTCAAATAATTTCATGTGTTAGGTCACTGTTTATGAAACAGCAACAATTAGGATTTATCATCACTTTGTGAACTAGTCCTTAAAGAAAAATAGTCATACTAATAGGATAGGACCCATTTCACTGCTTTGCTAGCAATGCGGAGATGAGAACCAAGGGCACCCTGTAGCATTATGTGAAATACATCAGCTGACATTGCTTGTTACTGCATGAGCGGATGTAGACAAATAACCCTCCACAGTATGAACAGTGGATCCACTAAACTGAACGCTAATTGGAAAAGGAATTGGAATCCAGATCATTTCTGTATAGTCATAAGAGTAGGCTGTTTTGGTCTGACTGAAAAGCTAAAGTGAAAATTGGCTATTCCAACCACTTGAGGCTTTCGATATGTGGGCAGAGTCCAAGGGGATGGCGTTCAACAAATCCAAGTGCCAGGTGCTACACTTTGGCCACAACAACCCCATGCAGAGCTACAGGCTGGGGTCAGAGTGACTGGAAAGCAGCCAAACAGAAAGGGATCTGGGGGTGCTGATTGACACCCACCTAAACATGAGCCAGCAGTGTGCCCAGGTGGCCAAGAAGGCCAATGGCATCCTGGCCTGCATCAGGAATAGTGTGGCCAGCAGGAGCAGGGAGGTCATTCTCCCCCTGTACTCTGCACTGGTTAGGCCACACCTTGAGTACTGTGTCCAGTTCTGGGCCCCTCAATTTAAGAAGGACATTGAGGTGCTTGAACGTGTCCAGAGAAGGGCAACGAGGCTGGTGAGAGGCCTCGAGCACAAGCCCTATGAGGAGAGGCTGAGGGAGCTGGGATTGTTTAGCCTGGTGAAGAGGAGGCTCAGGGGAGACCTTATTGCTGTCTACAACTACCTGAAGGGTGGTTGTGGCCAGCAGGAGGTTGCTTTCTTCTCTCAGGCAACCAGCACCAGAACAAGAGGACACAGTCTCAAGCTGTGCCAGGGGAAGTTTAGGCTGGAGGTGAGGAGAAAGTTCTTCACCGAGAGAGTCATTCCCCACTGGAATGGGCTGCCCAGGGAGGTGGTGGAGTCACCGTCCCTGGAGGTGTTCAAGGCACATTTGGACGTGGCACTTGGTGCCATGGTCTAGTCTTGAGGTCTGTGGTAATGGGTTGGACTTGATGATCTTTGAGGTCTCTTCCAACCTTGGTGATACTGTGTGATATATTTTAAATATTTTATTCAGTCATTCCCAACTTGGAATGGCTTATAACCTGGGTTTTTCTAATTTTCTCTTCTGGAAAGAGGGAAATACATACTTCCATCCTGTCTCCTCTGCTATGTCATCTGTGCCATCCTTTGCTATGCCACCTTCTTCTGGATGTTACCCTGGAAGTTCTGCTAGGTTTAATAACAGCTTTCTGAAAGTAGAAACATTTCTTTCAGATCTTTTCCATAGTGATCGAAGTGCAGCTTTTTCTCTTCGGTTATCTCAGTTTGTGCAGTAAATTTTCAGATGAACTAGAATGTGTGTTTTATAGGCTGAGGATAGATGAAATACCTATTACAATTATTAGAGAGAACTGCATTAGTATCAGCCCCAAATTTGTAGCAGATTTTCATTGACAGATCTTTAACAAAAGTAATTAGTATGCCAAAGTCTTTTGACATCTCTACTTGTGCAAAGCTGTTCAAGTTCATATGATCTCTGACTAGGAATGACATGGCATGACTTTGTAGCTATGTAGCTTCATATGTTTTATAAGATGATAGAATTATTCATACTTATAATTCCTTTAGAATCTGAAATGTTTTAGATATCAGACTTATACAAAATTATAGAGAGAAACATACAGATTTATCAAGAAAAAAATTGCAGTCATTCTTTTCATAAGCTATACTTTATATACTACTCATATAAATAATATATATGTAACTTTTTTTGGCTGCTACATAAAAAAACACACAAAGAGAATATTTTGTCCTAAGCCACCTACATTCATATCTTTAACACTAAAAATTTATTGTCTTGAAAGCAAAACTTTTGAAGTTTCTTGCTCTCTGAGACACAAAAGAAAGCATGGATTTGACATCAAAGTAGAGGCTTACTGCTGACTACCAATTATGGTAGCTTAACGTTTCCTGGTCCCCACCCATTTACAAGCCTGCCTTTGCTTTCCACAGCATGTATTCATTTTGGTCAACACCTTTACAAATAACTGGACAGCCCAGCTACTTACAAAGTTTCTGCAAAATTGAGTTGGAAAACAAAATACTGATTTAATAATTTATTCTTTATGTATCATTTTGGCTTTTATAAAACCTGATTTAATTACTCTAAATTGTAACTGTTAGTTGGGTGTTGCCAGATGTGAAACCAGACACAAGGGTGAGATTTTACAATTTAAGCACAGCTGCTTAAGTCAAAATCTGGTTTAGGACACCAGAGATGGATTTAAAATGCTGCCTTTATATTAAAAATAGCAGGGAATCATATGCAGGACAGCTAAAGGTCTTCTGGGCAAACTGAAAGTGAATCCATCAAATCAAAGTCAAAAAAAAAAAAAAGGATTCAAAAGAGTATTTGCCAACATTGCCTCATTCACCAAAGCAAACATGTAGAGCACTGCTCTGTTTTCAAATTAAAGCCTCATTTTTTTTCTAATGTGTTTAGTAGTGAGGTGAGTGCTGGCACCAAGGATAAAATGCTTTGGCATCTTGAAACAGTTTTAAGTAGAGGAGTGATGAACTCTGAAGAAGTTTATTTATCTTGGGCATTTGAGTTTGATATCTTAGAAGAGAATAACCTTAGAAATCCAGGGGAGGGGGAGGAGTGCAGGGACAAGGTCCTCCCCTCTCTTGCATATTCTATTGCATTGGCCAAATTGTTGATATGCTTAGCAGAGCATGTAAGGTAGTGCAGAGCAGCTGAAATAACTCTGCATGGCTTCTGTCTTGTGTGCATATAAGGAGAGGGAAGGAGCAGCACAACATTTATATCAATATTTTAAAAAGGGATGTGTTGGACTGGAAAAACCTATCCAGCGATTAAGCCTTATTTTTCCATACCTACAAGTAAAACAAAAATGTTAGAGGTACTTTCATTATAAAGTGTGCTTGAATTATAAAGCTGTAACAGTTTTACTAGCATAACCAAAATCTCCTGGGTACCATGTTTGCCCTCACCACATTCTATTTGGTGCTTAGGTGACAGGTATGCCACACTTTGAGGAAACATATTTTGCCTCATTCTGAGTCCACCCTATATGTGATAGTGACTCACAAGAAAAAGACAATTTTGCCACAACAACATCTCCCCCCCAAAAAACCAAAATTAAACGAAAAACAACATTAAAAAAAATCCTAATCCAGAATCTTCACTCTGGATTGATTCTTTATTTTGTTTCACTTGACAAAATTGGTGGATTAAAAGTGAACTTTTCCTACTCTTTCTCCCAAGTTGCTCTTTTTATGCCACTTGATGCTGATCTGATTTACTACCAGCAGCAGTTAATTATAACCACCAGTTCCTGCTTTCTTACCAGCTCATTGCAACATTCAGTTTTAAAGTGTTTTTTCTAAACAGGAAAATATTTGTCCAACAAAAGTCCTTAAATATTTTTCTCAGTGCTAGCAGGTAATATTTAACCTGGTACTAAGGCCATTCAAAAGAGATCAAATGTAATAATACTGAGTTTTTAGCTGTAAACATAATTTTATGACAGTTCCATGGAGTTTTCAAACACATAAGCATCAAAACAAATATTTTTGTTGTTAGGGCATGCTCCTAATTTCTACCACTATTAATAGGTGTTGCACAGTCTTATCAGGGACATTACAGACCTCCCAGGTGTTCTGTAATGAATTAACTCTCACTTTTTTTTTTTAATTGATTATCTGTGCTAGACAACAGTGTAGAGAAATCTGTGATTTGATCGAGAGATTCTGATGAAGCTCATAAATTTGCAAAATGTAACCCGAGTGTTTCCCAAATACTTTCCAAACCTGGTGATGGAATTGCAGAGTAATGTGGGCAATGAGTCTGTTTCACACCCTATAAAACAATATATAGCCTCTTCTCTCTACTTGCTCTTTTTTCTCATCACATTTTATCTGTTTTTTTCCAATGTGTTTTCTGTAGGTTTGTTGTTGGTTTGGTTGTTTTGTTTTTATTTTGTAGGGTTTGTTTTGCTTTGTTTTTCCTTTTCCTTTCATTATATTCATTTTCTGTATAGGTCTTCTTGTCAGTAACAATAGCTGTTTTGAAGTGTGGCATTATTTATAGAAGTCAAGTAGCCAGTAGAGTAAAGCATTTATTAACTTCTTCAACAATCAATATTTACACATGTATGCCATCCATTCTATTTATTTACTGATCTACCCACTATTGTCTTCATGTGGAATTAAAAAAAAAAACAAAACAAAACCCAAACAAACCATAAAGCAACACCTTTTATTCTGATTTTTTTAAAAATAAGGAATTACTGGACTAATGCAAATATAAATGTTCTGCTACTTAGTTTAAGAAACAGACTGATGGAGGAGTTCTAAAGAATGACACCGAAATTCTCAGCTGATTACTGAGGCAGCCATGCCTCTATTCCACCCTCCATTTAAAAACATTTGATTGACACTGTTGGGGAATTTGCTTGCTAAGTATTGTCAAAATGTAGGATGGCCTTTATCCAGTGTTACTGCCCATACACAGTTAATTAGTCTACAGCTATCTGAAGGGTGGTTGTGGCCAGGAGGAGGTTGCTTTCTTCTCTCAGGCAACCAGCACCAGAACAAGAGGACACAGTCTCAAGCTGCGCCAGGGGAAGTTTAGGCTCGAGGTGAGGAGAAAGTTCTTCACTGAGAGAGTCATTCCCCACTGGAATGGGCTGCCCAGGGAGGTGGTGGAGTCACCGTCCCTGGAGGTGTTCAAGGCACGTTTGGCCGTGGCAGTTGGTGTCATGGTCTAGTCTCGAGGTCTGTGGTAACAGGTTGGACCTGATGACCTTTGAGGTCTCTTCCAACCTTGCTTATACTGTGATACTGTAATTTTAGAAGCACTTTATTCCTATTAAAAGCAATTAAGTACATATTCCCTATTAGTGTTATTAGGTTACAACATTTACTCACCAAGCCTCAAGTTTAATGTAGGAAATCAGGTTATTCATGTGATACAGAACAGTATCTGACTTGATAATAAATCTGTCACAATTGCTAGAAATTCCATTCAGAAAAGTATACAGACTTTGAATTCAAGTCTCTGTTCCTGTTTGGCATTATGTATTCCTCTGTATGTGGGAGATTTTATTCAAAGGGTCTCTCTTCCAAAGCACTGTGCAATACTACATAAGTACTCTTACTACCTGGTGTAAGAAAAAGGGAACAGGAGCCTGGTAGTGGTCAGTGACTTTGCCTCTCAACATGTTTGGAAATATTACACTTTCTTTGGATGATCTTGTGAAACAGCACTGTTGACAATAACAGAATAGTTTAAAATAGCTTTATTTCTTGAAAATGGGGCTATTGCTGATTTTGAAGGTATCAGAAGAAAACTGTTCTCCAAGCTTCATATAAAAAGTCCACTGACATTGAAAACATTCTATGCAGCTCAGAACCTTAATTCAGTGTGTGTATTAGGATGTCAAATTCCCCTCACATGACTGGCTCAAAAGAACAGATTAAGTGGGAAATCATTGCTGAGTAGAAACAATTTTTTGTGACACAGTATGAACACTTCTTACTTCTATCCAGCTAAGAAAACTAAAATCCTAGTATTTTATTTTAATTCCCACTTAGAATAGTAAATTACCGTGAAGAGTCCATTGCTAATTAAAAACATTATTAATATTAGCACAGAAGACTATCTAAGTAATTTGTCTTAGTAACAATTCATCCAAACCAGAATCAAGAAAAGGGGACAATTTTAAAAATTAATTGCCTAGGATTCTGCGTGTCAGTTTTATGATGAATAGATGCTACTGAATTCCATGAAATAATTTAGGACACAAGAGTCTATTAGCTGCTTAGAAACCATGACCCCATTTAACAGTTATGGACCAGGATAGCATTTAATCTATATTAGCAACTTTGTATACCCTGTGTGATTTGAACCAGATCCTATAAAGTAAAAAATCATAGCTATCGTGTTGAATTAAAACCAATAAGAATGCAAGATCAGCAAAATCAGTTATGTTTGACTCAAGAGTGAGCTCTGCCATCATATTTACTCCACAGTCATAGAATCATAGAATGGTAAGGATGGAAGGAGACCTCAAGGATCAGCCAGTTCCAACCCCCTGCCATAGGCAGGGANGAGAGCAGAGTAAAGGGGGAGAATCACCTCCCTTGTCCTTGTCAAGCAGATTCTGCCCCACTGCATGGTAAAACCCCCAAGAATCCACCCCCAAGTGGTTTTAAATTTATATGGAGCATGAGGTAATCCATTTAAGCTACTTTTAGTTGGATTTTCACTGCAGTTTGCATTAATAAATAAATAAGCAGTATTTATATTTTCTTTTTAAGAAAATATAAATTATATATAAATTATAATTTTCTTTTTAAATAGCATGTTTTTCTGTTCATGTTTGCTCGTCCACAAAATTCAGATCAGTAGATCATTGTAAATTCTATCATGCTCCTGAATCCCACAGCAGCTATAGTTACCTTCCATGTAAGAAGAAAATTTGATTCTAGGTAAAACGTGGTAGAAAAAAGGAAGTGCACCCCTGAACTTACTCTGCTTTTGCTCATTGAGAAAAAAATAACCAGTAGTTTTCCAGGACAAAGCAAGATGGGAATACATGACATACTTAGAGAAGTTAATCATGCTTGATGCCTCATGCTTTATTCCAGAAGCTCAGCTTTCTGGAGACATGAACTGAAAGGGATCAGCATCTCTTAGAGCCTCATATGTGTAAATATAAAATAGCATAGAAATTGAATTTGCAGTTTCTTTTGAAGAAGTTTCCTTCCTGTTTAGTACACACATGTTTTGTGGGTTTTTTTTCAGACTATAGTGGATTTTTAATAGGTTAATACACATACAGTATACTTATATTTGGACAAAAATCTACACATGAATGAAGAAAAATAGATTGGAATATGAAAACTGACCTAGGAGCAAATTAATGCAATCATTAAATAATTTTAACTATGTGTATGAAAAATAACAATCTCTAAAGACATCATAGAATAATAATGTTGGAAGGGACCTCAAGGATCATCTAGTTCCAACCCCCTGCCATAGGCAGGGACACCTCCCACTAGTACAGGTCACTCAAAGCCTCATCCAACCTGGTCTTGAACCCCTCCAGGGAGGGAGCAGCCACAACCTCCTTGGGCAACCCGTGCCAGTGTCTCACCACCCTCACTGGAAAGAACTTCCTCCTAACATCCAGTCTAAATCTCCCCTCTGCCAGTTTAAACCCTATTGCCCCTAGTCCTGTCATTGCAAGACCTTGTAAATTGTCCCTCACCAGCCTTCCTGTAGGCACCTATCATAAAATACTCCCAAATGAAATATCTATTTCTATGAAATTATAGGGTTTTTTTATAACAGGTTGCATGTGACTTGCAAGTAAGGAACTTTTGCATCCTTCATGCAGTTTAGTATGGACACATCCACAGAGCAAGGTGTTTGTCTACACACAGTGAGACCTTCCTACTCCTCTCCAAAAAGCAGTCAGCATGTCCTAACAGTCTTAGAGTCCCCTTCCAGTCCAAAGTTATGATAACCTACACTCAGGATTCAATATAAACACAGCAACTAGATCTGCACTTCTTTCATAATTATTTTTCACGTTCTGAAACTTTATATCCTACTGGTAATGTGTTGATTTACATTATGGATGCCTGTTAAAACTGGAAAATAGAGCTGGAGGAAGGAATATATAGCTAATATACAGCTCATACTCTTTGCAAGGAGGGGCAGATATAGCTAATATTCTTTGACGTTCTAGGGCATACCCACACTCAGTAAAGACTGATCAAGTATGGCAAGTGTTTTTGCCTTTACCAATAGGTAACTTGAAATCCCTCATACAAATTAACCCTTTCCAATAAATCTGGAAGTGATCAAGAAGACAACGTTCTGAAAATATCACAAAGTCGAATCACTTAGGTCCAAGTTGAATGAAGTATTTAGGCCCAAACTTCCCATTATTTCAAATGGAAAATCAATGGGAATTTAGGAGCCTAAATGCTTTGTTGAATCAGGGCCTCCAGGCTCTATTGAGATTCCCATTGTGATCACTGGAAAGACTTCCATTAAAGCTCCACGTTGTGTTAATCACTTCCATACCTGTCTGTTGGTGCCTAACTGGTTCATTTACAATGTTTGTTTTGTGAGTTTATTAAGGGCTAAAAGTGGTACTCACAAAGCAACCAAAAAAACAGTTAGACAAGTACTAGGACTTTGAGTAAAATCTAGAACATTTTCAAAAAATTTTCTAGTGTCTACTTGAATTTCTAAGTACATACCTACAGCAAAAGCTAGCACCTAGTGATCAAAAAGCAAACACTTAAATCCAAAATTGCACTTCATCTTCTTTCTCCTTCAAAAATGTTACATTGAATGGAATGTAAAGAATTATTACACTATTTTTTACCTATCACTGCCTGGTGTTGAAGACATCAGGAGTATTGGCCTACCTAGTTGTTGAACCTTTCAAATGGAATAATTTTTAAGCTGTTGAGGAATCTAGGGGGAAAAAAAAACAAAAACAAACAGATTTCAGATTTTCACTAACCAGAAAATCTGATCAACATAGGTGAATAATTAATTCTAAATAATAACTCCTATCTTGTTACTTGAATTCTACTAAGTAATTATTCAACTTTATCTTACAGTATTCTCCAGCTTGTACAAACTGGCTGTGCTTAAATAATTCACCATGGGCCAAAGCTTGATTGCACTGAAGTCCATGGCAAAAGTTCCATTTTCTCCAGTGACAACAGCATTTAACCCTGAGGAAATGACCTTAAGGTTAATTAAATGTTTGAGAAAACCTGAGGTGATTTATAGTTTCATGCTGAAAGCAAGAAAAATTCACAGTTTTGTTAGGTTTTGATGTAAAACAAGATAAAATCTAGTGCTTTCAAGCCAAGTGTCACTTTCAGGTTTTATTTTCATTTAAAATCTGAAACTCAAGAGAAACTCAGGCTAAGTGAAAAGCACTATGTGGGTTACACAGAGATTTTTTTATTTTTTTTTTTAACTCCTGAAGAATTTGGGCCCAGAAAGTTTTGCACACCTTTGCTTCTATGAGCTCCTTCACACATCCCTGCTAATAATCAGTCTTTTTATTACAGGTTTGTTTTCATGGTACTTTTTTACTACTGCTAGTAGTGCTGGGTATATTTCTTCAATGTGCATGTAAACAGTTATGAAGGAAGGAAAAAAGAAAGCCTTCTGTATACACATTTGATGGAATGGACAGCCTTAGTTAAGGTATGTTATAACTTGATTTAATTAACAAGTTTTGGGGAGATTATTTCTCCACTTGATTCATGTGCTTAGGCACTGTAAAGTAATTTAGAATCTAATTGCAAAGTCTTCCAGAATGTTATGTTGCTTACACTGTCCTTAAGAAATACAGAAATTCAAATCCCTCCTCTGCATAGCTTTTTCATACATAATAGCATGATTCATTTTGCTAGAAGGTAACCAGATTACACATGCAAGTATGTTCTTTATTTAAAGACATTAAATTTACTTCTATGTATGCTGTTAAAAATACCCAATATCAATATGTTAATATACAGGCTTGCTGGACAGTTCTGCTATTTAATGATAGTAGGGAGAGATTCTTCTATTGTAATTGCATACAGAATATTAAAGATTAGATTTTGCATATAAAAATAATGGTAATTTTTCCTTTTTATCTCCTCAGCTAGTATCATCTTAGACAAAAGTTGACTGTGTACCCATTTGAGAGAGGAAAAGGTACTGTTATATGCAGAATCTATAGGTAGCTAGGAGAATTAAGGGAAGTATTTATCAGCAGCTATAAAAAAGAACACAAGCACTGAAACCATTATAAGCTGTGTAAGGAAAGAGATCAAACTGCATGATGCTGTGATGTTGAATTCAAAGTCATGTGCATGTAGTTCAAGACTTCACAACTTCCCTGATTCTCTGAAAAGAAGAAAGCAGTTAAAACAGGTCACCAAGTTGCATGACTCAGCTGATGAAAAGTAAGGTGACTAAAATACTGAGAATAGGAGAAAGGGTGTTCAAGAATTGCTGGAATATGTGTTTTCTGAAGTTCTCTGTTACTCACCTATGCTGTATGCTCTGTTTTGCATACTTGGAGAAAAGGTCTAGATTATTTAAATTATTTATGAGTGTGAGGGTGGTTTATTTCTTTTGTTTTTAATCTCTGTGGCTTTGACCAGCATTTAGCAAAAACAAATCATGACCAGAGATCCCAAAATGGATAAAAAGACCTTGACAATGAGCATGTAGATGCCCAGAATAAGAGAAAAGTTAATGAGCTTTTATCTTATAGTGCATTGCTTTATTTCTACTTTTAATATTTCTACTTTTAATATTTTTTTACTTTTTATATTTTTATATTTTTTTATTTATGTACTTTTAATATTTTTCTCTTTCCTCCTGAAAGGCATTTTTCATGTTCTCTGTGTTCAGTTTGCCTTGAATTACTGACCTTTAATAGAAAAAAACAAAGAAAATTCAAGAAAAAAGTTTTGAACCCTAGACATTTAGACAGAAGTCTTTTCTATTAATGTTGATGATGCAGAACTGAGATCCAGGTTATTAGGGTAAACTCTGCTTTTTTTGTAGAGACAATGACTTGTTTGTCTGTATGTCTACTATTTAAAATCAGAGAAGGCTAGCTTAAGGTCACAAAACTCAAAAGAATCTCTCAGTGTCATGAATTTATCTTCTCTTCCTTCTTGGATTTGACAGGGGATGCTTTGGTCTACTGTAGGTTCCATGTCTGTTTTCAGATCATAGCTGTTCAGGCAGCTAAATCTTTGGCTTAGAGAGTGAAAGCACTGAAATTAGGGAAAATCTGACTTCTGCTTTCTGATTCATATTTAACTCTGTGAAGTGTCATCAATACCTGCACAGGTTCTGACCCTTGGTACTGAACAGTGAGTTAAAAATCTGCTAATTTTGTTGGCAGATGGTGAACCCTTCTCCATCTGGGGGTACTATGATCAAGTGTTTTTTTAACTGGTGCAGCACATCTTTATTTACAACTGGTATGTACTCAGCACAACTTGTAAAGTCTGGGTTTTTTTCTAAAATTTTCCATGTGATACAGCTCTATATATTATATTACACCTATAAAATCCCACCAAACCCTTATGAATTAAAAGATAATTAGTGGTTCAAAACACATAAGACATTAGGCCAGAAGTGTCAAAAATGTCATGAAAGGCCATAAATCATAGTATACTTGCATTGATCCCTTATATAGTTAGTTTTTAAATCATCTCTTTAACACCTTGTAAATGTACAAACAACTGTGAACCCAAGGGAAACTTTAATATGTTTTTCATACATATTTTAATTTCATCTCAAAGTACTGGCTGCATAAAAATTAAGTCAGACTCACAAAAACTCATTGATTTCCTCTGGATAAAACCCATCTGTCCAAACTAATTTAGAACCTTTTTGAAGCTGTAAAGTTAGTCATGCAACACTGAGGTCATTATGGACATCCTGTACTGTAGGAACTCTAGTGTAATTTTAAGAAGGTAATTTTGTTATATTTACTGTATTTAAATACAGTGCTACTTTTAAGGAACAAAAGCCTCACTGTGTAACTGTATTGAAAGTAAACCAGAAGCTGTGAAAAGTGAGATCTGTTCTTTTCCTTGTGATTAATGCACCTTTCTGCCAAAATTGAAACTTCTTAACTGAGCTCATTTAATACAAAGTAAACGAATTCTGCTCTTTGGATTTGATCCGCTGGCTAAGCTCTATAGATAAGGGTCTAACAGTGAATAGCTTTCATTCTAAACAAAGGATGTTTTGATAGAAAGGTCAGAGCTAAGGTCTTTTATATTGTGATAACAGGAAAGGGAAATGACATATTAATGGCAATTCATGCCATGGTGGTCTACTGAACATGGTGGATCCAAAANACCAAGGGGAGTCGTTGGACGGAGTCGCCCCAAGAAAAAAAAAAGTTTTTCGGGCTTTTTTTGTTTTTTTTTTAAGGACATCAGTTTTTAATTGGTCTTATTTTGAATGACAATTTCTTTCATTACAGTTGGCAAGACAGAGATGCCAAAATGTGCAGCACTACTACCACAGGGGAGCTTGAAAAAAAATTGCATGTATTGATCTGGATTCTACCCTCGAACATTTTGCTGCCAACAAGAATATTAAGCAGGTTTAGCCCTTGTGAGTCCCACTAGTAACAAATGGTGATCTGTAGCTAATTTTTACAATGTGATAGACTTTAATTACATGCTGAATCACTTGAATAGGGCAAATAAGTTTAAATTAAGAGGGTTTTACTATGGCTCAGGACACGTACATCGTGTTGCGTGCAGTGTTTGTGATTTTGAGAACAAAAGTTGTCATAGCAGAAGCTTGACAGTTTCTGCAATAGAAAGCAAAACATTTTTGTACATTATAAAAGTTAAAGCTTTTGTGCAGTTGCAGGACTAATTCTGCCAGAGGAATCTCTACTCTGAGATAAAGAAAATGCTGTGGTGAGGCAAGACAGTCACTTCAGTGACTCAAGCATTATTCCACCCCCCTTCCTGACCTCCAACTCCCTCCCCTTGGGGTAGGCTGCTTTATCTAGAGCCAGCTGATGTTATCTATGATGCCAGCAGCTTCTTACATACCCACAATGAATCCAACAATTTCATGACACAGTATGACAGCGTAGGTTCCCATGCTACCTTATGAAGACTGAATTGAATAGCAATTTTTGTATGCTTAATAAACATGGAAAACAACAGGATCAAGTATTCAAGAAGCAGTGTAGGATGACAGTAGAATAGTACATTTTTCCTATTCATGTCTCACATCTCCAAAGAGAAAACTTCCCCTTGTCTGCTTCCCTTCCTTCTCCCTTGAGATGCATTCCCCACTAGTCAGTCACTTTATATGGCAGGAAGCAACTGCTAGATTGGGGGTGTTAGCAGAAGATGCTACTATATCCAAGCACTATAAGCTACAGTCTCCTTTTCTAAATTACCACAGCACAAATAATGCTGTTATATTTGCTTGTAAAGGCCTGCTGAGCACTTTGATGACACCAGATAATTCTGAAGAGCATCACACAGGAAAGACACCAGAAACCAAAGAACCCCTGCCACACTCATGCCTGCTATTTAAATTACCTCCTACCCTTGGACAGGAGATTAGAACAAATCTCACTACTTACAAATTGGGGTGTTGTATGCCACCTCTTTGGATTAGTTTTGAGAACACACAAGCCCACCTTAGAAATGCTTTGTCATGCCAGCTGGGAGTAGGTCTGTGAAACATTTTATTCTGAAAAACAAGCTATGAGCTGCACAGAACTGACTGAAGCTCTAGCAGAGACAAATGCAGGAAATCTAAAAAGGCTTCTTACCCAGGAAAGAAGCTGTATGCTTCTAAGTCATGTCATATGGAATCAGTTACACAGCTGAGGTGCACATAGGGTTAATATAATCCAGCTATTAAGCAGAAAGCAATATGAAATCAAATAATTAAACTCTCCTTTCAGTACATCAGTATATCCTTTTGTCCAGTACTCATTCCCTTGTCTTAGTGCAACCCAGCTGGAGGCTGGATGGGTGTACTATTCCTGCAGGCAGTGCAGAAACAAACAGCTTTTCCTGAATGTTGATGGAATCAAATGCTAGTTATGGTGAACCTTCTCTCCACATCACCTGTCTTCACAAGAGGAGGCTCTACTGTTCACATAATTTACTAGCTATCTCAGGAGAAAAAAAAAGCAAAATCAAAATCTGCTAAAATATTATATTCCTTAGACTCATTCTGCTCTATTTCCTATTATTTCCCCACAGTACCTGCTGTCTCCCTCAGTTGTTCTCACTAGACCCTACAGTGTTGTGAAAAACTTATTTTAACTGCTGCTTACTTGGGTAGCCAACTGCTGTTATTTTACCATACCAGCTAACATTTAGTTTTAGAGAAAGCTTTTAAATGAAGAGCAATCTGGAAAGTAGTGAAATATATGCAAGTGAATAAATGTAACATCACTTTTTTCTTTTTTCTTTTTTCTTTTTTCTTTTTTTAAGTTATAGAATAATAAACAGCTCTTTATGAGATAGTTAAATTTTGTCAGATTTTAATCTAGTCATGGAATGAAAACAGTTTCCCATTTTGTAGTCTGTTACCAAGTAGTAGTAACTTCTTTCAAAATCAAATTTCTGCCTTTTAATAGGTAGCTATTTCAGAGCCATAGGAACAAGGCAGTAGTGTTTTCTAAAACGTTTTAAGAGTCCTCTGGATTTTTTTCAGCTCTCATTACAGATACGTAATTTTAGGTCCTCCATCTGACTGACCATGCTACAAAAAATAAATCTGATATGCAAAGTTTTTACTAGA
>WBNM01036392.1:46228-69838 GCA_013399055.1 Ramphastos sulfuratus | reverse complement strand
TGAAGATGTTAAAGAGGATGGGGCCCAGTACTGATCCCTGGGGGACACCGCTAGTGACAGGCCTCCAGCTGGATGTGGCACCATTCACCACCACTCTCTGGGCTCGGCCCTCCAGCCAGTTCCTAACCCAGCACAGAGTGTTGCCATCCAAGCCATGAGCTGACAGCTTAGCCAGCAGTTTGCTGTGGGGGACAGTGTCAAAGGCCTTGCTGAAGTCCAGGTAGACCACATGAAGTCCAGGTAGACCACAATTATTATCACCTATGCCAAGGAGATCTAGAGATATTATAATGCTGAAATCATTGTAATGACTGTTTATAACCTGTTATTTAACTACAGTGTAGTATTAAAGAGTCAGCCAGCTACATTTGCTGCTCAGGGAGAAATATTTATCACTCAAAAGAAATTCTATACACTCTAGATGTCCTGGCATTCTGCTTATCTGTTAACTGCATATTGGAAACCATGATTATTAAATTGTTTGTTAAATTCAACTTGAAGTTTAATGACTTTGAGAAATATGTTTTACTATGAATTATGTTTAACAGGGATGAGCCTGTGGCAGAACAATAATATCCATGCACTATAAAATACAAATAGATGAAATCTTAATGTCTTTGCATTGAAAATGTTTCAAAACTCTATTTGAATTTTATCTTCATGTCTTTTTCTTCACTGGAACTCATAAACTGAAAGCCCTGTAGTGATCTTCTACTGAGATTCAAAGCACCTTTTTTTCTGTCATCACGTCATTCAATGCATCCATTTTTATACTTCTGAGGCCTTGTTCACTAAAATCTAACATTCTTAAGGCTCTTCAAAAGAATTTGCAGCTTCCTGAATCAATTGGTTCTGTTCTCATACATTTTCAATTTTTAGACATTAATTAATGAGAAAATTTTATAATGCACCAGTAGTCAAAGCTCTAAATGGAAGATGACATTTCAACCTGATCTGAAACTTCTGAATGCCAGTAACCAGTAACTTTTGTAGCCAAATTTATTTAATATTAAGAAAAAGGAAGAGTATGAGCTGGAAAAATTAGTATTGGAAGCTAGTTTTCATTGACCTCTAATAGAAATGAATGAGGGAGATTTTGAGAGAGAGACTTTTAATCACCACTTTTAGAAATAGTGAGCCTCTTGTCACTGCCTCTTAAACCTCATTAGGTTTTTTTCTCTTTTCAGACTTTCCCTTTTCTTTAAGACTTTGAAATGTTTCGCTTTTTGTTTTCTAGTCCTAACAGCCAATTTAAACACACAAAGTATAAGAACTTTGAAAAAAGTGACCAAAGGGGAAAAGATGCTACCCAGTACAATATACAGGTAATTAGTGATAGAATAAAAGGGAACGGCCTCAAGCTGTGACTGAATAAGTTTAGACTGAACATTAGGAAAAATATTGTCATGGAAAGAGTGGTCAGGCATTGGAATGAGCTGCCCAGGGAGGTGTATGGGTCACCAACTCTGGATGTGTTTAAAGGTTGTTTGGATGTGATGCTTGGGGATATGGTTTAGAGTGAACCTTGTAAAGGTTGTCAGTTGGACTTGGTAATCTTTAGCATCTTTTCCAACCTGAATGTTTCTGTGGTTCTGTGAAAACTCATTATTACCTCGAGAATAAAATTAATATGTGCAATGGCCCCGGTGCAGTTACCAGTGAATGAACTAGGAATCTCTAAAGCTAAGCTTGTGAATTTCTATAGAACTTCAGCTAAGTGCTATGACAAATCAATACCTTCTCTGAATTAGACTTATAAAGGATACATCAGAATTGCCTGAACCTTAGAGCCCAGCCAAAAGTTCTGTTCTATGGTAAGCTGCTTTAGCAGAGGATAAGAAGAATATGGTAGACACTTCCTTATTTATGTACCTTGAGAGCATATCAGATTTGGAATACCTAAAGTTTGTATTCATACACCACAGTGACAACTATTTACATTGGTATTATTCAGATATTCCATTCAATTATATTTTACCTTAAAAAGGTAGCTAATTTCATAACTGATAATACGTTGATCTGTAGAGTTAAAATTTAACAAAGAAGGTTAAATGCCTTTAGCTTTCAGACATGTACGTAAATTTTGCATCACCTAGTTTTTAACCCACAAATGTTGTGTCCTCTCATGTGTCAGATGGTTACTTTTTTCTTAAGTGCAGTTTGTCTAGTGTAAATAAAACAGTACTTCCCTACTGATCAACACTGATATCATATCACTGGTAATAGAAGCTACTTCTAAAGTGTATGGAAGATCAATACAATTGAAAATCAATGACCTAAACCAAGGCTGGTTGTTCTATTATGTGGTTTATGTAATTTGATAATGCCAATCCTAATGGAGTTAAATATAATCCATCGAAATTTCAGGATGCAAGGGTCAATAGGGAGTGCAATGCCTCACTTCCCAGCAATTACCACTTATTACTGGGGCAGCGCTTTTGCTTTGCTGTTCTGCTTGCCTCAATAAATAATATTTGGAGACCCTGCAGCTGCAGTCAACAGAGTACAGTTTTATTGTCACAGCTTCATAGTCAGATCAATACCAATTCTTCTGAGACACAGTAGAGAACCACCACACACCAGTCTAATGAAACCATGTGTTTTTATGATTCTGAAATTATACTTTTTATTCATTGCCCATGCTTAATGTCACTCTTGCTTTTAACAGGGCACTTTTGAGTAAACTTTTATGTTCCTTTCACATGACGTTTATGCATAAAAAGGAAGGGTATTTCTGTTCTGAAAATGAGTTATAGTGAACCAAAATTGCAAACATTTCCTGACTTTTTTTTCCTGATGTCAGTTTCAGTTACAAGATTCTGTATGTTCCTTTTGCAGGGTTTGAGAATAAACCTAGGAAGCCAATGCATCGAAGTGGACACATGCTGCAGTTTGAAATCCATTAAAGGACAATGTAAGTTTCACTCTCAGAATTATGATTCTGGGCCTCATCACAAAAAAATGATTTTTTTTTTTTTAATTTTTTAACTATGTCCAAAAAGATATCTGCATCTTTACAAAATGTACAGCTTGCTCTGCAAACACTGGGCTCAGGCTGGCTGTGCAACACTAAAAGAAGTTTAAATGTTTTAAAGGAACAAGTTCTATCAAAGAAAGTTTGGCTCAATTTAGAAAGTGCATTTAGGATGCAAGTTAGATTCTCTTGCGCAAACACCAGTAGTGATGTGAATAAGCATCAGGGAGTGTCAGCTAGTGTAAAGAGTTCTTGTTTAAATCAAGAAGGTATTGATTTGGAACTTGTTCAAGAAGATGTGAGTCTTTTTCTTCTTAAGTGGGATGTAGTCTTTCCTACTGTGCTATCTAAACAGATATAATAAATAGTGATGGACAGTATTCATATTATGAAATTAGCACAAAGTAATCAAGTTTTCTTTTTACCACCATTCTTTTCACCACAATTTTGTAAAAGGAACATAAAAAAATGCATCAATAGATCAAAATTAAGAAATCAATCAGGTTCTGAAACTATCAGAAGGAAACCGCAACCCTTCTAGGTTAATGACAAGTAAGCAGGTGGGGGTTGGTCTCTTCTCCCAGGCACCCAGTGACAGAACAAGAGGGTACAGTCTCAAACTGTGCCAGGGTGGGTTTAGGCTGGACATTAGGAAGAAGTTCTTCATGGAAAGAGTGACTGGACATTGGAATGGGCTGCATAGAGAGGTGATGGAGTAACCATCCCTGAAGGTGTTTAAGAGGAGAATGGATGAGGCACTTAGTCTTATGATTTAGTTAATTAGAAGAATTAGGTGATAAGTTGGACTCTGTGATCTGAGGTCTATTCCAACCTGGTTAATTCTGTGTGATTCTCTGTAAAAGAATCAATACGAAAGGAAAGGTAGAGAAAATGTCTCCTCATTGCAGCTATTTTCACTAACATTTGTTTGCAAATAACCATTTTCCAGGAAATCTATTATACCATCAAAGTAATTTCCTTTACAAAAAGTTTTCAAATATTACTTGTAACTTTTACATCTCATGCCAGTGATGATTTGTCACAGGAGTATAGAAATACTGTGATCAGTCGTTTCCATTGAGTTAACATAGACATGCTTTCAGTGAACGCTTTGGGAACACCAAAAGTTCAATTTTTGCTGCTGGCAAAAATCCTACAAGATGCATAGACACTGAAAGTCTGTTCACTGATTTAAAGTCAGGTAAAAAAGGTAAGGAAGGATTTCAATATACTTTTTTTAAAACAGAGACCCTCTTTCCAACACCTTTGGGAAGGAGTTTTCCTTTGCAGTAGCATAAATATTTATAACACTCACTACTACCTGCACAATCGTCCTCATAAACCGATATGCTCTCATAACTACTGTTAATGAAATGTATTTTGCACTACAAGCCTTTGGCAATGTGTCTGTGCAACACAGGTATTATCAAAACAAGAGCAGCAGCAAGCTTACCACTGTGGCACAGCTATTGGCTATTTGAAGGTGTTTTCTCTCCCAGACAGGCATCTCACATGCACACGTGTGTATACAAAGCTACAGGAAGCAGTGTTGCCTAGGCTAAGACAGAGCTTTGGGATTCAGATTCTAGTCCCATGTTTTTCCACTGATTTACTTGTAAATTTACGGGAATTTTATCTTTTCATAACGGAAGTTACTACTTGTGGAATAGAATACCAACACTTGATTATTTTATGTGCTTTGAAATTAATGAATGAAAAATGGCATGCATGAAATAAACTCCGCGACTAATGCATTTGGTCGGTTGGAGGGCAGAAGGGCTCTGCAGCGGGACCTTGAGCGCCTGGACAGATGGGCAGAGTCCAAGGGGATGGCTTTCAACAAATCCAAGTGCCAGGTGCTGCACTTTGGCCACAACAACCCCATGCAGAGCTACAGGCTGGGGTCGGAGTGGCTGGAGAGCAGCCAAGCAGAAAGGGATCTGGGGGTGCTGATTGACACCCCCCTAAACATGAGCCAGCAGTGTGCCCAGGTGGCCAAGAAGGCCAATGGCATCCTGGCCTGCATCAGGAATAGTGTGGCCAGCAGGAGCAGGGAGGTCATTCTCCCCCTGTACTCTGCACTGGTTAGGCCACACCTTGAGTACTGTGTCCAGTTCTGGGCCCCTCAATTTAAGAAGGACATTGAGGTGCTTGAGCGTGTCCAGAGAAGGGCAACGAGGCTGGTGAGAGGCCTCGAGCACAAGCCCTATGAGGAGAGGCTGAGGGAGCTGGGATTGTTTAGCCTGGTGAAGAGGAGGCTCAGGGGAGACCTTATTGCTGTCTACAACTACCTGAAGGGTGGTTGTGGCCAGCAGGAGGTTGCTTTCTTCTCTCAGGCAACCAGCACCAGAACAAGAGGACACAGTCTCAAGCTGTGCCAGGGGAAGTTTAGGCTGGAGGTGAGGAGAAAGTTCTTCACTGAGAGAGTCATTCCCCACTGGAATGGGCTGCCCAGGGAGGTGGTGGAGTCACCGTCCCTGGAGGTGTTCAAGGCGGGTTTGGACGTGGCACTTGGTGCCATGGTCTAGTCTTGAGGTCTGTGGTAATGGGTTGGACTTGATGATCTTTGAGGTCTCTTCCAACCTTGCTTATGCTGTGATACTGTGATACTGTGATCTAGGTTTTAAAATGACCAGTTTGGAGTAGGAGATGTATAATTACCTTATTGTAGAATAACTATACTCATTCTCTTTGGACACCTCTTATATAATAGTCATAGTAACTCAGATACTTCTGCAACAGTTTGGGACAGCTAAGCATTTTGGAGACATCTGGAGGAACTTTGAATTTTAATAATACTCTCTGTGCTAGTTTAACACATCCTTTTCCCTTCAACACAGAACTGAAGGGAAAGTAACAGAAAAAAACCCTCCTGGTTGGGATAAAGAGTTGAGGTAAGAGTTTGCTGAGTAAATGAGATATTAATAGTACAATGCACAGTTACCATAGCCTATTTGCAGAAAAAACAAAGCAGAAAGCAAAGAACAAGCAAAGCAGCAAGCAACAGCAAGCAAGCAAGCTAAAAACCCAAGCTAGGGAGCTATTCCCTATCTTTCACTGTCCCACTGCCATCTCACCAGAAGAGTACCAACATACAAATCCAGGAACCCAAAAGCAGCAACCAGAACAGGAAACCTCCCATGTTACAATCTGAACTTGAAGCCCCATAATGTTTTGCTCTTGACAGCATTTTAATTTTGAAGGTGACATGAGGCAGGATGGTTTTGAATAACAGTGGCAAATATTCAACTTAACCCTTGAAATTCTCAAAATGGAAAATTTTCAATTCATAAATGTCTTAATTTCAAATCCAGAAGGTGCTATTATTTAAAATCATGGCTAAGATCCAAAATTATCTTTGTCACATATAAGTAGTCTTTGTGAGTTTGTCGATCATCGTTCAGCTTTATATAATTTCAAAAGTTTATAATGGAATCAGTAGGATCAAATTCCAAATTTGCAACAACATTTTGGCAGAATAGATATTTACCTTTATGTTCAATTGTAAAAATCTCGGCGTATATAAAAATCAAAACCCCCAACTAGTTAAATACAATGACAAAAGAATCAGGGTGAAGACCATAGAATGATAAAAGTTGAGACAAAGCTCACTGAAGACAATAGAAGTCTCTTCCACTGAATGCAATAGATAGTGGATACGATGCTAAACGGGAAAATTGAGGCACTAATCAAGTGAAGCACTTAAACATGAGAGTAGTCTCAAATCTGATTGAAGACCTCTTAGTTTTGATTTCAGCAGGATTATTTGCAGAGTTAGAAATGACTCAGTATGAGCAAGGATAACAGTATATGGCCTCTGGAGTTGCATACCTGGAGCAGATCTTTGTGGCAAGGAGTTCACAGCCTGTATTCATATCTTTAAGCTGTCATGGAGACTACGTTAACCTAGCCAAAATGCAGCTGATGAAGCATTGCCAAGCTGAAGAATGAAAGCTCATAGCATGCTATCAACACCTCCCCAGGAGGAGGTTGGTCACTATGTTAACATCACATGAGAGGTGTAGCTGTTCCCAGCCTTCCCCTACAAGGTTCATTCTACTGCTAAGTTTTCTGGATCAGTCACACAGCTATTTATTTGCTTCATAATGAAAAGCAATCAAGAGTTTTGAAGGAACTTTCCCCATCTATGTACCTTATTTCTTCTCTGAGAATACAATAAGGAATTTTTCTATGATTGAACAAGTTGTGTTCCAGCAAGATCACATATGATAGCAGAAGAGAAGCTATTCTTTAGATACACATTGGTAAAGCTGAGCAACAAAACAAAGCTTATTCCTACCTAAAAAAAAAAATAAAAAAAATCCATACTGTGAAAACTGAAGGCAAGATGAGGATATTGCTGTAAATATAAAATCTTCCACTTTCTACAGAAAAGTAGAAATTGTAGAAAAGTAGAACTCCATTGTAAGTTTACTACTTGCTTATAAACAGAAGTACACACAACACATGCAGACTTTGGAGTTGCTTAGTAATTTCTCTTTAAACTGTCAAATATAGACACTGATTGTTCAGTGAAAACACGACAGCTAGAAAAACTCTGCTCCGCCAATCCCTGCATCCCTGACATGTAAATTTTAAAGCCTCAAGAAGCAAAACAATAAGACTGTACATTGTGAAAAGCAAAATCTAAGAATGGACAGGATAGATTTTAGTGTTCTGGTCTTTGTTTTTTTTAAGAAATCCCGTGAAAAATGAAATTACTGCTGTACATAGAAGTGTTCTGTTGTACCAATACTTTTTTTCCTAATACAAAAACCCAACCAAACAAAAAAGCCAAAAAAACTTTTAGGTGGGAAAATACTTATGTATTTTACAAAGAAATGGTATTGAAAATGGCTATATCTTGGGAAATGAGTGGGATCTTATACTGTCACTCAACATATTGAAAAAACTACAGACCATAAGTTAACTCCTTATGGTTCTCATTTGAAATGTGTCAAAGCATCACTAGAACTAGATAATTCATTACAATCCAGTGCAGTTAGGCACCTCATAAAGTTAGTATTCAACACTCGTATTTACAGCGGTTTCACTTAAGTAGGTTTTTCAGCATGTTGTTTAAACCAAACTAGTGTTGACACAATTATTTCATTTTGCCTTGTGTCAGTATGAGATAATCATATTTTTCTTTATTGAATGCTTTCCCAAAGTCAGACCAATTATTTGTGTTGTAGCACAACAGAGCGACAACTGAAACATACCTTTCCCATGGGGGATGCCATGGCATGTATGAAAGGACCAGAATTTTCAGTCCTTTTCCTTAATCTTCCAAGAATTTGTAGAAATTATCCAACTTCTGTTTTGTTGTACAAGGGATTCAAAGAATGTCCATACTTAACATAACACCAGAAAATAGGCTGCAGCTTTCAACTTCCTTGCACGTGCAATGAATAGCAGAAGAGTAAACAGAGTTATAGCAGTAGATCTATAAATTATTTGCTGTTGTCTTACCTTTCTCCCACAATACAAAAATACCTTGACAATGAAGTGATATGCAGGTTGCTGAAATTCTTCTGGGTTGTTCTAATAAGTCTGCAATTCACTTCATCATTTTTTCTGTAAAATTATATCAAAAAAACAACAGCAACAAAAAAAAAATCTTATAAAAGCAAGCAATAGTCCTGATCTTTATATTGTCTGTTTGTGATATAAACATTCCAGGAGAAGAATATCTTTATATTTATAAAATGCTAGTGCATGACCTTAGTTTGGATGCAAATAATAAACATCGGTGTTAGCATTGCAGTAAACATGGTGGAAAAATGTCTGTGGGAAAGTTTGTAGTGAGAAGAAATATTTTTTTTAAGTACTTAAAAAGAAAAAAAAAAAGAAAAAACAAACAAAAAAAATCTATTCCATTTTCTACTTTCTTAATTAGCCTAAGAAAAGATATCGCTACTCTTCAGAAATCCTCTTGTGAAAGACAAGTAGTAATACTAATGACAAAGCATCTTTGAAATGCTAGAATTGTACAAAATTGTGATGTCAGGAAAGAAATAGAACAAAAATATTATCTCTAGTCAATTGCAATTATTGCTCAAAACTGCAGACAGTTACATATGATTTGAACGTGTGCAGTTATACTAGCTCTGGAATTAACTCACACATTGGTTGCTTTATGTATACTTTGTGATTCTGTTCAGTGTCACAAAATATATTGAAAACCCTTAACACCTTTTAAAACTCGATTCACTTCTGATGCAATAACAGAGATTGGTCCAATAAAGTAGAAGGAAAATCCATTTGTGAACCTTTTCGCTGAAGTATATTAAAAAAAACTCCTGTTATTCGAGCTTACCTTATAAAATGTTTACATGCCATTAAATAGTACTAACATCTCCTGTGTAAATTAAATGGGCTGTGATGTTCCCTGTGTCCTAAAGAGCAGTTGTACTTGAGGCTATAAAAATACCTTCATGCAATAAATCAAATGCTCTGCTCCTAAAACTGGAATTATAAAAATAAAGGGACACAATCCCTGCCTAATTAGCTTGTCTGTACATGCATTGCTCAGCAAGCACTATAAACAAAGGTATGTTTAAACTACAGTAGTTCCTACAGCTCAGCATATTTTAAGAGCTAGTACCTGGTGCAGGAGGGGAAATTCACTTTTCAGAATAATTTTGAGGGGAAAAAAAATCTAAGTGTATGTGCTAGGTTCTCCCATCTGTATAAAAGGTAGTGGCTAGCACTGTATGATAGTGTAGAAGTCTGACAGAAGTCTGAATTCAGAGGAGAGGTAGAAGGTGGTGTAAGTTAACCCTTTTCATGCTCACTTAACGTGTTTACTTTCATCCATTTACTGATGTGTAAGGGGAAGGCAGTCCAACAGGTACAAAATGTTAAGCTGATCATCTTCCCCTCAGTTTACATGTTTCTGCATGTTCTCTTAGTTCCTTCCTTTGTTACGTTCCTCTACGCTGAACCTTTTGCAAATAAAGTTTATCAAAATGAGAGTTTGCCAAACTTTCCTGTTCCCTTTTAAGTTTCACTTTTGAAAATATTTTTTGCTTCAGTTGTGTAGATGAGTGGCATCTTTACAAAAGCCCGTTCTACAAAGAATAAATACTATGTTGTAGTGGCTGAGGTGAGCCATTTTTTTCTGCTAGAATCATTTTTCTGTCTTTTATCTGAAAAAAAAGATGGAGCCTATTGAGGTAACTTCAGAACTGTTTTCCTGTTGTCCTCTTTGGTTTGATGCATGTGCATATGATAAGTACAGTTGGTGAAAGGCATTATTTACAAGTTAAATCTGTGCCTTGAATAACCTGTATCACAGAAAACAGAGGAATAAGCATGTAGAAAATCATGAGAGAAGTTCAAGAGGTCTTTCAGCATGGAAGAGGTGGAGCTGAGGCTGCATTATGAGGTGCAGCTGGGTACCAGAGAGCAAAGCAAGGCCCTGTGGCAGCACTTCTCAGCTGCTATTCATCAGAAATATTTTTTCTGTACGCCAGGATACACAGAGATGCTTGATAATTCTAATGACTTGTTACATGATGCTTGTGTGGCCCAGTGTTGAGTTTCAATTACAGTTTGCTCTGCATGTTTTCCGCTGGAGCAAAGCTGAGTATTTAGGTTGAATTATGGATAAGATGCTGCTATCCAGTTCATTTCTACTTCACTATAGGAAACCTGAGATGCCATCAAATTTGTATTTCTGGAAGGGAAGACACACATTGTTTTCAGACAGATTGAATTTTAATGTTACTGAAAAACTTGGATCCGTCCTCTCTATAGTGCTGTGTCACCAAGTGGATGGAGGGAATATATATTGGTGCAAGGATCACAATTATTTGAATTTCACAACATTATCAGCAACAGACATATGACTATAATAATGCAATACTCTTTAACCCAGTCTGTAAAAATACATTGATTTTATAGCTCCCCAAACTGATTATATTAATATCTGTGCATAATTAGTTTACACATTACTAAATTACTGACAGATTAAAAGTGAAATAGTGCAGTTCATACATGGCCGCATAACTGCCAGAAAGGAAATTAATATGGATTCAAATAGTCCTTGGAGACCTGTGCTGAAATAGCAGAAATCTATAAAGACTGCTTGCGTTAGGAAATTTCCATCACCAACATGTTTGTGGTTGATGCTTTGCTAAGTCTGTTAATATGGGTAAAATTTAGTACAGGAAATGATATTTGAATGATGCTTTTACTGTTACTAGCTCAAGAATGTGTTTATTAAAAGTAAATTCCTGACTTAAATGGCAATTACATTAGATGTGAATATGAATTTTTAAATACTTTTTAAAGTGCTCCTAATGAAGTAGTAGTAACATGAAGGAGCAACTACTTAAGATACAGTTGAAAATCATATTTTTAGATTTAAAAAAAATAAAAAATTCTTTATGCCTCTCCCTTAGCCTGAAAGCACGTTAGAGATAACCCCATATCAACATTTAATCCGTTGATATAGCTTCAAATGCTTTCAGACAATCTTGTCTTTGGAAGAACTTTCACATAAACTGTATTAAATCAACTTTATGTATATTCATAATTATCTATAGACTTTGATTTACACCTTGAAGAAGACTGAGCTAACTGGATGTCAGCCCAAGCAATCATTATGGTAGGAACTTTAGTTGGATTTGTTTGTGGTTCTTACAGGTTGGTTGTAGCAAAAGTTGTTTTAAAGTGTTCAGGTTTTTTCACTTTGTGTTGGGTTTTAATTTTTTTCCCTCTTGTTCTCCACTTCATTAGATATGTACTGAATGTGACTTGGAAAGAAAAATTAGAAGTGAAAGGCTGGTGCAGCCAGTAGTTCTTGTTGTAGGCTTTGGTGGGGGCTGGAGGATGTGGCTTCAGTGAATGGATGGTGTTGGTTGCTTGAACACAATGGCAAGGGCAAATTGTGTTACGCAAGAGATGCAGCCAGATTTACTATCCATAACTCAGTACAAAATGAAAATGATAAATTAATTTAGTCTCAGTTGTCTCTCTCAAGGCAAAATGCCCTCTGAGGTCAACCAGTGTGATGTCTGTAAGGATCTGGTTTCTCGGAAGTCTCGGTATCTATAGCTGTTACCACCTTTAGCAAAAGCTGTGGATGTTGGTGGCTGACAGTTCTAAAAGTCATGTTGCAAAGGCAGAGCAAGTCTTATTTTGGGGAAAGATTGATGCTGCTTCCCTATCTTGCTCCTTTTATGGGACAGCCTCTAGTTAACTTTCTTACTAGACCTAAAAAAAAAAAAAAATCATTTCTATGTATATAAAATATTTGAAATTTGTATATCTATAAATATATATATACACATATGTAAAAGCCAATTTCCCACTTATATCCCACTTTTCATTTCTTACAAGCTTTATACTGCTAAAGCAAAGTTAAAATTGCTTTTGAAGCTGATCACAGAGACCATTTTTGTTTGATGAGGTATGAGTGTTGGAAGATTGTGAAACATTACACTGCAGTTTCCTTAGATGTTAATTTGACATTTTAAAAGCATATTCTCTTCATTTGCCTGTATCAGACAGGTCTGGAACTAAGTAACTATTTTGCTTTTGAATTTCATTTGCTTCAATACATTCACGTTTTCATATAGTCTCTTATTGTTCTCTGTATATAAGTTTCCTGCATTCAAACACTTTGAGCGTCATTGAGATGCTACTGGTTTCTTCACAAGTCTTGCTACTATCTTCCTCAGGTGGCCTGCACCTGAAAATTCACCACTTTTGCCCAAATCACCCCTACAGAGAAATATTTTTGTGCAAACTGTTGGTTCTTGGTGCTTTATTTAAACGTGGGAATGCAAGGAGTCAGAAAGGAGCAATGTTTGTATTGGAATTTTACTTATCTTCCCTGGATAATTGCTGATACAGGCTACTGGGCATTTTGGTCTTCACAGAGATAATCTTTTCTTCTCATCTTGTTATGTTCTAAAGAGCAAATGTTTGCAATATGCAGGTTTCTTTTCCCTTTGACTTGCAAAGAATTACATCAGTGATTTCAGTCTCTTTGAAAGTTAATCTTCTAAGGCACAGGAAGGAACAGTTGTAAAGAAAATTAATAAAACTGTGATTTTGCTCTGTTTTTATTATTTCTGCCATTACTCCAAAACTGTGAGTGTTTTTCTGCTTTCCGTGAAGTAAACATTGGATTTCCCTGATTTATCACAAGTAGTTACGCCATGTTCCATGACATTTTTCATTGGGTTTGTTTATATTAGGAGAAAATGGCTTCTAATAAGAGAACTGTAAGAAAAAATACTGTCATGATTGAAGCATGTTTTATGGATGACAATTTTGAAAAGAGGTGCGTGTCCATTCTTATTTTTCAACAATTCCTGAAAAGGATGAATAGTGAATGTCAGGAAGTTACTACCATGAGTACAAGTGCAGTGTTTCCTTCAATTGTTTGGGTAAATTTTTGAAATCTGATTCACCTTTTTAAAAGTTATTATGGACTCACTATTTTGATTCTTTAAAGAAGAAGGGGCAGATGAAGATACTGAATTGAATGAGACTCAAAAGCTAGGGACTTGGCAAAGCTTTGACTTTAATGAGGAGAATTCATGATGTTCTTTATAAATTGATTACTGAGCTGCCTGCAAATATTTATGTAGTTGTATGCAAAAAATAAATGAGTAGTAAGGTCACCTGCCTGCCCTGGTCCCTCTTCATAACTGGTGTTTTGTAATTGTATTGTGTGAGATGAAGATATTTTTCTGTAAAAAAACCCCAAACAAACAACAACAAACAAACAAAAAAGTGTGCTTCTGTTTATTCAGATACCAAAATTAATTACATATTATGGCCCACGTAGAACTATATTTACAGCTGTTTGGCAAAAAAAAATGAAGCAAGTTTGCAGCCCAAGTAACAAACTGCACTGACATAGCCCTCTGTTAAGAATTGCTTGTGTAAGCATATCGCATTTCCTGGTATGTAAGCTACATTAAAACAAATATATTTTATATGTTGTAAATCTCATTAAAGTACTGAAATTAACTCAAGTATTTCTTTTATATTTGCTTCTACTTAGCAGCATTTGTAGCAGCATTTCCAAATGTATAGCTACTTTCCGTGTCTTTCTGCATGGTAATGAGCGAACATGAATACTTGTTATTGTGCTGCTTTATCTTGCAACAATGTACTTAAAAGTTGTTGTGCCATTCAGAATAGTTCTCCTAATTATGCTGTATATGCATCAGTAAACAACTTGAAGATGCAAAATGTAGTTTTAGGGGAACTAATTAAATTCTAAATTCAAAGCACATCACAGAAATTATTTGAATGTTTTTGAGAAAATCGAAAATCCTACAAGCTGCTCCAGTTCTGCTAAATCCTTACCCCTCTGAAACCAAGAAAGTGAATATTCAATATTTATTACATTTGATTCCCTTGACATGCTATCGATTCACTTTATTTTCCCAACAATTTCTGACAGATTTCCCAATGTGGATTACTTGCGTGCTTTGATCTTCATTTTGTGACTGCCTTTGAAAAGCACATTAAAACTAGAGATGCAGTAAACTGCTCACTAGAGCTACAAACTAGTGAACACGCCTCTTGGAATTAGTGTGTTCACTACTGCTGGCATGTACAGTGCACTTGTTTCAGCGTCCAGCATACTCAGTACTAACTGAAGGAAGAGTGTTAGAGAGCTAGAAATGAAAGGCTGTTTCCTTGGCTCATGACAGTGTTATTTAGCATCCTAAAAGGCATGTTCCTTCTGTGTTCTGCATGGTGTATTTCAGTTACCTCTGCATCTCTACAAGGTGTATTTCAGTTAGGTTTAGTCAGTACACTTTATGTACATTTATGTACATCAGACCCCATCTGGAGTACTGTGTGCAGTTCTGGAGCCCCCAGCACAAGGAAGGACACAGAAGTGTTGGAGCGGGTCCAGAGGAGGGCCACAAAGATGATCAGAGGGCTGGAGCAGCTCTCCTGTGAGGACAGAGTGAGAGAGTTGGGGCTCTTCAGCCTGGAGAAGAGAAGGCTTCCAGGAGACCTTATAGTAGCCTTCCAGTACCTGAAGGGGGCCTACAGGAAGGCTGGGGAGGGACTATTTACAAGGTCTTGCAATGACAGGACTAGGGGCAATGGGTTTAAACTGGCAGAGGGAAGATTTAGACTGGATGTTAGGAGGAAGTTCTTTCCAGTGAGGGTGGTGAGGCACTGGCACAGGTTGCCCAGGGAGGTTGTGGCTGCTCCCTCCCTGGAGGTGTTCAAGGCCAGGTTGGACGAGGCCTTGAGTAACCTGTGCTAGTGGGAGGTGTCCCTGCCTATGGCAGGGAGTTGGAGCTGGATGATCCTTGAGGTCCCTTCCAACCTTACCATTCTATGATTTTTAAGTACATAAAAGATGAATGACAGAAATAAACTTTTGGGTAATATGAGTGGTACTGACACAAATGCATAATTTTGGAGGAAAATACCTGGTGCTGAATGAGTTGCTTGTAGAATTTTGAAGTTTAGAAGGTGACTTTGTGAAGTATATTTGTTATTCACGGTAACTAGCCTGAACAACCTAGTGAAGTGACAGTCATTGAAAGGGATAAGGTGCAGTTTTCTTGGACTGTATCATCAGACACACATATCTAAGATATTTTAAAGACCAATCAAACCACACAAATTCCCCAAATACCCATAACCTTTGGAAACATAGCCCTCCTCACCCTGGGGCCAAGAGGGTGAAAGTATGGCCTACACAAAACTTGAGGCTCAATATTCCTGTGATGGTTTGGGAGTTACCTGCCCCGCCCCACACTTTGTAAGATCATCCAGACTAGACTCAGCCGGCTGGAAGTTAAGGACTGAAGCTCTATTTACAGCTTAGCACAATATACAAGCAGATATATACACTATATACAGGAATATTTACAGAAATAGACAAGTTAAAGGTAATACAGAAACACAACTCCCCTCCCAGAAATCAGAGTCCCCAGGAGGGGCTCCCAACCACCCTTCCACCTTCTCCCCACCCCTATACCTTACCCCAGGGTCCAGCTTACACGCAAGGTGAGTTTGGAGGATCTGCCAGGGTGATTAGAAGCAGAATGATTAGTTAGGTTATTCAGCAGAGAGGAGAAGGCAAAAAGCTAGAGACCGAGACTCTCCGAGCCTGAGTGTGTCTTATCTATGTTTGTGTTCTTATTCTTATACACCTCAGCAAGCCTATGAGTGAAGTAGACATCACCATTGTTTCCTTTTCACAGCCTATAATTTTCTCCATTAAAATATTCCAATTAGCCTCAAACCAGCACAATTCCTTTCTCACAAAGTCTAAACCCCCTTTTTCTGCCATGAGCTGGCTCTTGTCCCGAGCTTGACATTCACATTTTACTAAGGGATCCCTGTGGAAGTAGCCCTTTACCTGTTTCACTTCGTTGGACATGGGAAGGTGCAGCAGCATGTAAGTTCTAAAGTTCCTGAAGCTGGCCTGTTCTTGTCTTGCTACCAGTGGTAGGAGTGGGGAGCAAGTAGGGTATGAATGTCTGCCTTACAAATGTCTGCCTTGAATTTTCTGCTGGAGACTTTTAGGTTTCCTGTAGTGAAGGTCTGCACTAGGTTCATTTTCTGCTCTGGCTTCAGATATAAGGGCTTTTCACCAGGAGAATTCAGGTTTCTGTCTCTTAGGCCCACCCTCCTAATGCTCAAGATATCTGGGAACAAGTGGCACAGTTAATCACAATTAACACATTTTTCACTCTTGGATGGGACTCCATTAAATTCTATATGTTCTCAAATATTTACAGCACTTGAGTTATTTGTTGTTGTTTGGTTTTATTTTTGTTTGGTTTTTTTTTTGTTTGTTTTTTTTTTTTTTATTGGTTGGTTGGTTTGGGTTTTGTGGGGGTTTTTGGGGTTTTTTGTTTGGAGGGGTTTTTTGTTTGTTTTTGTGGGTGGCTTGTGGGGTTTTTTTATTGGTTGGGGTTTTTTGTTGGTCGGTTTGGTTTGGTTTTTTATTTGGTTGGGGTTTTTTTCTGCCTGGATGGCTTCACAAACCTTTATCAGTTTTCTTAAACTGAGATTAGGCTGGTATGATGCATGACATTTTGTTTCATCAGATAAATGTGTGCAGGCAGCTGAGGTGATCAGATTTGAAAGCTGAAGTAACTTCTACTTATATACTTTTGGAGTTATTTTTTCACTTTTTTTTTTTTTTTTAATAGATCTGGGAGCATTTGTGAAAGAACTGAAAAGAAAAGATGTTCTGAAGATGAAGAACACTTCTCAGTAAGTTAGCAAAGTAGTAAGTCATGTACTTAATTTGCAGTGTGCTAGTAACCACATCAAGTTGTATGCCTGAAGTACCATCTTACGACTCAGATCCACACTTCTGAACAGATGTATTAAAGGAATGTTTCAAATGCAAATGAAGATTTAATACCTGCACCAGTGTACTACTTAAAAAAAAGCCAACCAAGCAAAAAGAAACTCCCCAAAATACACAACAAAACCAAATACAGTGTGAAGGCAGTGTTTGCGTGAATATCAGTCCAGAATAATGCTAAGCAGTTCTGCTTGATTCTGATTTTCAAGGCTCTTTAAACTTTATCCTTGTTGGGTTTGTGAGCTCAGAATTTAAAAAAAATCTTTTTCTAGGCAGTTCTTTCAGTTTTGGAACTGCAGCAAAACAGGTCTTTGAAATTTGCTAATTTTCTTTGAGTTTCTTTATGAAGAAGATTCCAAGCTAGTTTAGTTTAATTTTTTACATTGGCAGTAACTAAGCTTTTTATATTAGTTTCATTATTGAGAGTTCTACCTTGCATATAACCTGCATCATGGGTGTGCTTGTGTAAAGTTCAGCTCCCAAGATATCATGATGATCATGTTGTTATATTCCCTATTTAGTATTCTAATTCATAACATATTCTAAATCAAAGGAGTAGTTTAACAACAGACACTTCACTTTTAATCTATAAAATACACTGTAATTAAATTGAGAAAAGGGAAAGACCCCTAGGAATTCACAGAGGGTAAGAAAATCAATTAGGATTGATATTTAATTTTGAAATTGAAATACCATTTCTTCTCTGAATAACTATAATACATTGAATAAATGCATTTGTGTATTTTACAGACTAGATTATTAGATTAAGCATTTTTTTCCCCTTGAAATTCTTTTAAATCTTCACACAGTTTCATAGGAACAACCTCATTGTTCTATTCATAACAGGATTTTTTCTGTGATTCATGGTGAGAATTTTCTGGCAAGCCATCCCTTGAGGTCATTTTAGTTTTGTAGCTATCTAGAGCAGCTGATATCAACCAATAGTTACCATTCTGTACTGAAAATTGCTAAAAATATATAAAAAGCACCCAAGTTATGTGGCTCACTAATGTTTTATAGATTGTTGATGTAGAGATAACCTCTCTGGCCATTCACATTGCCTGAGTATGAGGGATTTGGTGCATTTATTCTTAAAAAATGTTGGTGTTTGGTCATTCTAGGGTAAATGGGATGAACTAAAAATTTTCAAGGCATTTCAATTCCATGAGTCCTGGGGAAAGGGTTAGAAGAAAAGCCCTGTATTCCACTGAAAGAAAAAGGTATAATGTAATCTCAACCTTTATTAAAAATCAAGAAAGCCACATGAGCTATCAATTTTGGGGTAAAACTCTGAAGGAATGGAGGATTCATTAGGTTTATTCTTCCAGAAACTTGTTGGCTTGGTTGGAAGGCATGTTTACCTAAAGCAAAACCTCCTATTACTGTGGGAAAAGCCCACACAAGCAACACAGCAACTAACTAGCTAATTTAGCAAATCTGGCTATAAACAATGCTGTCAAATGATGGTGCTGTTTTGGAAAAAGGATGAAAATGGTTTGTCCAGCTTTTCTCTCTCTCTGTGGTATGTTCACCACAATCTACAAATCTGAAGAGTAAATTCCTCACTGATGGTGTCAGATTCACTATGTTCTATCTTGTGCTGGTGCTGTTAGGTTAACATTTGGTAAAGTTTATCTAGGTGATCCTCCTACTCTGAGCAGTTGTGACTTTCAAGTTAGATGACATTGCTCAGGAACTCTATTGAATTTAGTACATCTTGAAGCTGGATATAACAGTCTTTTTGAGTAACTGTTCAAATGCTTAAAACCTTATCTCTTCCAAGATCTTCAAGGTTGCTCTTTACAGAACTGCTGCCTACCTACTTGGTCCTCAGACTGCACTTTTCATAGAGCTGTTGTATTCCAAAAAAGGTCCTTTTCTCTTTGAGGGTTCTGTCATCCCATTTTTCTAGCTTGATGAGGTCTTTGAATATAAGCTACTTCCATCCACAGTGGGCATCCCTATTAAAGGGAGTCTGATAAAGTCTTTAATTTCCATTGTGATTTCTCCATAGAGAAATTAATCTTTGTATTCATGGAACCTGTAAAATAAGTTTGGGGAGATGGCATAGGCATACCTCTCAATCATCTTCTCATGGCCATGGTTGACCATAGTTTAGTAGCTGTATCTGCAGTTTGGCACAGTATGACATTATGTATGTTCAAGGTTTCTGTTTCTGCTGACACATAATCTGGCAAGCTTTGAATCCAGCTCAGACTTGCTTGTTTTCTACTCAAAAGCTCACCTTTACTGGCTAAATGTTTGTTTTGCTTCATAAGACTCACAGATTATGTGTGTCCTTGATATGAGGGAAGATATTCTTTATGGGGATTAAATGATGTTCTTTAGACTTCCTGGGTTTTTTTATTTTGCTTTGGGTTCAGTTTGGTGGTTGTCATTTTGGTTTGGGGTTTGTTTTGGTGTTGGGTTGGTTTTTTTCAACAGCAGCTATAAGGTCCAGTGGCTTGTGGGGCTGTATTTGATCACATTCTATTTGTTCCTTAATATTGGGGAGGAGATTTGTGTTTGAGCAGAGCAGGCCACAATCAGGAGCTGAGAAATGTTCTTCTCAAGCATGTTGTATCGTATATATATTCAGAAGAAATTATATATGTTAAGCTCAGAGACAAAAGGTATAAATCAGCTTGCTGCAACTTTTAAACTCTCATGTACTGCTTGGGTACTGTGGCATCTAAATCTGTTGAGGAAGCTATTGCAGAATGGTTGTTACATCAGAAAACATTTTTTTCCATTATCCTTTCCACTTGTTATTTTTCCCACTTAGCAAATTTAAGAGAGGTTAAAGATAGGATTTAGCTATTACTCAAAACTTTTGTGGTTTTTTTTCTTTGTTGTTGTTTTTTAATATTTATTGTGATATGAAGTATTTGTTTATGTCTGTTGCTAGTTCTTTGCAGAGAACTACCTTCTTCTTTCTTACTTTTTTATTCAGGTCAGATTTAAACAGCCAATCATTAACTTAGAGCAATGCAGATTTTTCTTAGTGAACTCACCCAATAGCACATTTATGCTTTCATAGCTAATTATAGAATCATAGAATCATAGAATGGTAAGGTTGGAAGGAGACCTCAAGGATCATCTAGTTCCAACCCCCTGCCATAGGCAGGGACACCTCCCACTAGTACAGGTTACTCAAGGCCTCCTCCAATCTGGCCTTGAACACCTCCAGGGAGGGAGCAGCCACAACCTCCCTGGGCAACCTGTTCCAGTTCCTCACCACCCTCAATGTTTATCTGAGAACTATTAATACAAGACACATTTTCCTGATCTAAATGAAGAAAAATATTATAAACCATATTATTATACCATATAATATAATTATATATTATTATTATTATTATTATTTTTCTGGCATGCTGTCAGAATTTTCTTTGAAGAAAATGTACTGAAAATGCAACTGCTTATTTTCTTTGGAGGAACTAATGTGAATTGAACTGTTAAACCTCTTATTTTTAAGAAATAGAGTATCCTCAGAGATCTTGCAGTAATAATCTTAGATTAGGGAAAAGCTTTAAATAGACAAGGAGTGAATGCTTTAAAAAAACTATTCCATCAAATGGCTAAACATTGTAATACATTTATCCTAAAAATGTCATTAGAATACGTAATAAGATTGTAGTTTATGCCTGCCTATGATTGTTTGCATAGATTTTGGTAGGCCTGCTAACATGCTTAGACAAGTGCTCATATATAACCTTTGCAGAATTGTGGCAGTAGTTATACAAAAAATCAATATACGAGGCTAAGGTATTGAAAAATAGGATTTTCTACCAGTTAGATGCACACCATTAAGGTATAGCNAATACTTATTGTGATATGAAGTATTTGTTTATGTCTGTTGCTAGTTCTTTGCAGAGAACTACCTTCTTCTTTCTTACTTTTTTATTCAGGTCAGATTTAAACAGCCAATCATTAACTTAGAGCAATGCAGATTTTTCTTAGTGAACTCACCCAATAGCACATTTATGCTTTCATAGCTAATTATAGAATCATAGAATCATAGAATGGTAAGGTTGGAAGGAGACCTCAAGGATCATCTAGTTCCAACCCCCTGCCATAGGCAGGGACACCTCCCACTAGTACAGGTTACTCAAGGCCTCCTCCAATCTGGCCTTGAACACCTCCAGGGAGGGAGCAGCCACAACCTCCCTGGGCAACCTGTTCCAGTTCCTCACCACCCTCAATGTTTATCTGAGAACTATTAATACAAGACACATTTTCCTGATCTAAATGAAGAAAAATATTATAAACCATATTATTATACCATATAATATAATTATATATTATTATTATTATTATTATTTTTCTGGCATGCTGTCAGAATTTTCTTTGAAGAAAATGTACTGAAAATGCAACTGCTTATTTTCTTTGGAGGAACTAATGTGAATTGAACTGTTAAACCTCTTATTTTTAAGAAATAGAGTATCCTCAGAGATCTTGCAGTAATAATCTTAGATTAGGGAAAAGCTTTAAATAGACAAGGAGTGAATGCTTTAAAAAAACTATTCCATCAAATGGCTAAACATTGTAATACATTTATCCTAAAAATGTCATTAGAATACGTAATAAGATTGTAGTTTATGCCTGCCTATGATTGTTTGCATAGATTTTGGTAGGCCTGCTAACATGCTTAGACAAGTGCTCATATATAACCTTTGCAGAATTGTGGCAGTAGTTATACAAAAAATCAATATACGAGGCTAAGGTATTGAAAAATAGGATTTTCTACCAGTTAGATGCACACCATTAAGGTATAGCAAGAATTTAAGATATTGAGCTTGCTGGGTAAGGCTTCAAGTGAAATCCTTGTTACTTTGTTTGCTAGGTTTTTCACTTTGTAGTAAGCTTATAGAAACTTGTGACAATTACTCTATCTCTCTATGCAAATTTATTTTCCAGTTTGAGGGAAATTGTTTTTCTGACTGTTTGTGTGGTTTCTCAGGTTTCCTGTTGGTTTGTTTGTTTGTTTGCTTTGTTGATGTTGGTTGAATGGTTGATTTTTATTGAGAAGGAAGATAAGGATGTGGTGAGTCCCATGGTTTGACCCTTTCAGGATCATTTTGCAGCAAATTTTACTGACTCTACAGCCTGTAATGTCAGCTGCTTCTGCAAACAGTCAAGATGTGTGGAAACTCAAAGGTATAGAAAAAATAAGAACTACAGCAACAGAGATCACAGTAGCACTACTACTGTAAAATACAGGAGTACCATAGTGATAACCAACAATACGGCCCTAATCAATGGAGGTATTTTCAAAGTGAAATGTGAGTTACCACCTGAAGCCCATCCTAACCCCTATCTTCTACTATAAGGTCTCCTCGAAGCCTTCCCTTCTTCAGCCTGGAGAAGAGAAGGCTTTGAGGACACCTTATAGTAGCCTTCCAATATCTGTAGGGGGCCTACAGGAAGGCTGGGGAGAGACTATTTACAAGGTCTTGCAATGACAGGACAAGGGGCAATGGGTTTAAACTGGAAGAGAGAAGATTTAGTCTAGATGTCAGGAGGAAGTTCTTTACAATGAGGATGGTGAGGCACTGGAACAGGTTGCCCAGGGAGGTTGTGGCTGCTCCCTCCCTGGAGGTGTTCAAGGCCAGGTTGGATGAGGCCTTGAGTAACCTGTGCTGGTGGGAGGTGTCCCTGCCTATGGCAGGGGCTTGGAACTAGATGATCCTTGAGGTCCCTTCCAACCCTACCATTCTATCATTCTGTGGCCAGTGCTGGGTGCTTTGGAAACTGCAGTCAGAACTGTAAAACATGTCATGGTGGAAATACTTGTGGACTTCAGAATTCTACATTTCCTTTTCCTACACCCTTTTATCCAATAACAGCATTGTGTGTGAGCCCTAAGTTTGCTTTTACAATGATTTTACAAATTTGGCATATGAAAATTAAGGCATTCTCAAACTTCCTAAGCTACAGGCACGATGCACATGTATTACTTGAGGTCATTCTTGTAAATTCTTTAATTGGTTGCAGAAGTTAGTATTTATAGTACTGTGTTAGTGGAAAACTTGCATGTCACTACTTTGAAACAACAGAGATCTGTTTGTGTTTATTCATGACGGACAGTGACATTTGTAGCTGTCTGTAAGCAAGCAGTGATTCGAACTCATTCTATGTCGGGACGTAGTGATCTCAACTCTTCAGGATGCAATGATCTCAAGTATTCAGTAGTCTGTGGGCAACCACATTTACACAGCAATATGCATGAGCCAGAATTCTGAGTTGTTATTGCCATCTCCGGTTTTAACTTTAGTTTCTCGTGGCCGTGGGCAGTGTCTTGAAAATTTTT
>WBNM01036392.1:0-46046 GCA_013399055.1 Ramphastos sulfuratus | reverse complement strand
CTTGCTATTGGCAACTCAACAGTTTGTAGTTTTCTAAACTTATTCCCTTACAATATTAGGAATGAATTGAAATAAAAGATTGTGCTATATGTCAACATGGTAATTCAGGAATTCACTTCTGAGCTATGGCAAGTTAGTCCTGTAGTGAGCTGAAGATACCACTTTGGATCACTTATTCTCCCCTTAAAATTTATTTATTAAAATAAATTTAATTTATTTATTAAATAAATAAATTATTTAATTTATTAAAGAAAATAAATTTTATTTATTTATTTAAATAATTGGGGGGTTGATTGTTTGTTTCTTGCTGTTGTCTGAAAACTGATGTAAGAAACTTTTGTGTGACATCACACTCAGTAGACCGCGTATCACTGCAGTGGCAAAATTATGCTTACTAGACACTTACTACTGAGTCACTAAAGTTTACTAACAGTTTTCTATTATAATTTGAAATAGAAGCATATTGTGAGGTGAACAGTACCAAACAAAAGTTTATAAAAACACTTACGCAGCAGACAGTATTCTAAACTGAAAGCCTGTTTTACTTTTGAAGTTTGACTGTTCTGACACATCTGATTGCTGCCACAGGAATCTAAAAAGTCTGCTCACCACACCCTCAGAATATGGACAAGCACTGATGCATTGTCCTTTGGATCTGCAGACCTTGGTAGAATCTTATGCTAGTCATAGAAGGTGGCAAGGTTTGCATCCTAGTTTGCTGAATGGAAAAATGCACTGCTTCACTTTTTTTTTTTTTTCCCCCCCTTGTTTTTTTTAATCTCAAATGCTGCAATGCCTTAAATCTAAAGTGCTAAATCTACTAATTGGAGTTATTTGTAGAAGAAAGTCTGTCTTTGAGTTGTTGTGGGGAAGAGGAAGAAGGATTCTTCTGAAGCTTAATTTTTGCCCTGAAGCTAGCTCTTGCTGAAATTAGTAAGAGTATACTTATTTTACCAGACATTGATCTGAGTTTTAAACACAGTCTTAGCTTGGACAGCTTAGCCATAGGATNCCTACAGGAAGGCTGGGGAGAGACTATTTACAAGGTCTTGCAATGACAGGACAAGGGGCAATGGGTTTAAACTGGAAGAGAGAAGATTTAGTCTAGATGTCAGGAGGAAGTTCTTTACAATGAGGATGGTGAGGCACTGGAACAGGTTGCCCAGGGAGGTTGTGGCTGCTCCCTCCCTGGAGGTGTTCAAGGCCAGGTTGGACGAGGCCTTGAGTAACCTGTGCTGGTGGGAGGTGTCCCTGCCTATGGCAGGGGCTTGGAACTAGATGATCCTTGAGGTCCCTTCCAACCCTACCATTCTATCATTCTGTGGCCAGTGCTGGGTGCTTTGGAAACTGCAGTCAGAACTGTAAAACATGTCATGGTGGAAATACTTGTGGACTTCAGAATTCTACATTTCCTTTTCCTACACCCTTTTATCCAATAACAGCATTGTGTGTGAGCCCTAAGTTTGCTTTTACAATGATTTTACAAATTTGGCATATGAAAATTAAGGCATTCTCAAACTTCCTAAGCTACAGGCACGATGCACATGTATTACTTGAGGTCATTCTTGTAAATTCTTTAATTGGTTGCAGAAGTTAGTATTTATAGTACTGTGTTAGTGGAAAACTTGCATGTCACTACTTTGAAACAACAGAGATCTGTTTGTGTTTATTCATGACGGACAGTGACATTTGTAGCTGTCTGTAAGCAAGCAGTGATTCGAACTCATTCTATGTCGGGACGTAGTGATCTCAACTCTTCAGGATGCAATGATCTCAAGTATTCAGTAGTCTGTGGGCAACCACATTTACACAGCAATATGCATGAGCCAGAATTCTGAGTTGTTATTGCCATCTCCGGTTTTAACTTTAGTTTCTCGTGGCCGTGGGCAGTGTCTTGAAAATTTTTCTGTTGGGGAATGCTAGGCTTTCATGAATGTGATATTACAGATAAATACTTCCACATTAGTTCAAAGCATATATATCCCATTGCTATGCAATTAAATGATACTCAGATCCTAATAAATGATACCTTGCTGAGGCACTTTCCATCCATAATGCCTGTATCTGTTTTCAGTGAAGCTGTTAAAGAACTGGGATTTCTTATGGTTTACTCTGAATAGTATTTAATTAAAATGCAGTTTGTGACAGGAGTTGTCTTGGCTGCCAGTGAGATTGTTTTAAGTGTGCTGTTAGGGCACTTGGCAAAAATGAGGAAGAAATGTTTCCTGTCCCACAGAGTCTATAAAACAAATGCCTAACCCGAATTCCCTTGAAATTTGTGAAAAACAATCACTTTCCTGGTTAGGTATCCGAGAGGTTTAATGTTGCTTTCAGAAGTTGTGTTACGATTTTTTAAACATTGAAAAATGAATTTATATTTAAAGGTGATTGGAAGTAAAGTCTGTTATCTCAGCAACATTGTCTGTATTGAACTCAGGAGAAAATGTCCAACTGCGTACTGTAATCTGTGATGCTAGAGACTTCTTCTGGGTTATGGGATTTTGGCCACCTTGATACTCAGTACATTTGGAAGATGGTAGGCATGTAGAAGTGTTTGCTTACAGCTTTAAGTCAATACATTTTTTGTAGTCTAAAACATCTGTAAGAATACTAGGAATTGACATGAATATAGATGTTTTGGTAGGAACAAAAATCAACTGTTTATAAGGCTTGAAATAGCTACCTGGGTATCACTTGCTATTGGCAACTCAACAGTTTGTAGTTTTCTAAACTTATTCCCTTACAATATTAGGAATGAATTGAAATAAAAGATTGTGCTATATGTCAACATGGTAATTCAGGAATTCACTTCTGAGCTATGGCAAGTTAGTCCTGTAGTGAGCTGAAGATACCACTTTGGATCACTTATTCTCCCCTTAAAATTTATTTATTAAAATAAATTTAATTTATTTATTAAATAAATAAATTATTTAATTTATTAAAGAAAATAAATTTTATTTATTTATTTAAATAATTGGGGGGTTGATTGTTTGTTTCTTGCTGTTGTCTGAAAACTGATGTAAGAAACTTTTGTGTGACATCACACTCAGTAGACCGCGTATCACTGCAGTGGCAAAATTATGCTTACTAGACACTTACTACTGAGTCACTAAAGTTTACTAACAGTTTTCTATTATAATTTGAAATAGAAGCATATTGTGAGGTGAACAGTACCAAACAAAAGTTTATAAAAACACTTACGCAGCAGACAGTATTCTAAACTGAAAGCCTGTTTTACTTTTGAAGTTTGACTGTTCTGACACATCTGATTGCTGCCACAGGAATCTAAAAAGTCTGCTCACCACACCCTCAGAATATGGACAAGCACTGATGCATTGTCCTTTGGATCTGCAGACCTTGGTAGAATCTTATGCTAGTCATAGAAGGTGGCAAGGTTTGCATCCTAGTTTGCTGAATGGAAAAATGCACTGCTTCACTTTTTTTTTTTTTTCCCCCCCTTGTTTTTTTTAATCTCAAATGCTGCAATGCCTTAAATCTAAAGTGCTAAATCTACTAATTGGAGTTATTTGTAGAAGAAAGTCTGTCTTTGAGTTGTTGTGGGGAAGAGGAAGAAGGATTCTTCTGAAGCTTAATTTTTGCCCTGAAGCTAGCTCTTGCTGAAATTAGTAAGAGTATACTTATTTTACCAGACATTGATCTGAGTTTTAAACACAGTCTTAGCTTGGACAGCTTAGCCATAGGATTTTCAAAGTAGCATGTCCTATTATTCTGAAACATGAGTTCTGCTAGCGTTGTTTCCCTGTTTCTTGCTCATGTTGCCCAGTGTTCCACAAGCAGGCCAGCTGTTCATCATCAAGCTGTCATGGAGCACATTGTGGCCAGGACCCCACAGTGGCTACTAAATGCGTGATATTTTTGGTACGCACATGTACCGGCTAAGGCCTCTATGCACCTTGTGAAACAAACATCAGGTCAACAAATTAATTTACAGGCAGCAGTCTGCAGTGTGAGCCAAATTTGGGTTTCCCATCTCTACAGTTCTGCTACCACAGGCTTAGTGGTGTCACTGAGAAAGGACTGTCAGACCCAGTCCTGCCATCTGTACTCCAGAATGTGAGGGTGGTGCTTATACAAGCAATTCCTCTGATGTTGCAGAATTTGGCTTTAGTTTTTGTGTCAGGTATATGACTACTGCTCATATGTAGCCACATAGAAAAAAAGGTTAGTAGTCCAGAGCCCCATTTTGGGAGGAAAATTGGTATTTTTTTGCATTGGTGTGACAATTCTAATTAAAGTGAGGTTGCTTTTATCTTCATTTTAAATAGCAATAAAATAATAAATTTAAACAGATCCCTGACTTCCTAGCCAGTTCTCAGGAAATACTACTCAGGCTATTTCAGCTTTCATAATCTTGTAATGATATCATTCCAAATGACATGTCTTTTTAATCTGCTTGCAATATGAAGCCTGCACAAAGTCAAAATACAGTCTTTATCAGCTATGATTATACAATTTTATAATACCTTTATTCATTATAACCCAAAGTAACTGTATTTATTTAGTAAGAATCGAGCTAGGATTGAAACTATTGCTTAAGGAAAAAAAAAAAATCTTCCTGTATGCAACAACCTTATATATTTCTTTCCAAAAGAAAAGGTATCTAGATCAAAACAAGAAAATAATGTCAGTGAAAGATTTTTAAATGAGCACTTCCCCGGAGCGGGACAAATAAAGTCCTTTTTTTTCTCTCGTAAATCTCTTGTTCAGATTTCATCTTTGTGTGATTTTCAGATGTCTTTATGTACACATCTGATTGTGCCTCTCTCTGTGTCTCGTTCTCTTTCAGTTTGTACAGTGAATCTATGCAGAATTTTACAGTGCTATGGAAGTAAGGTGAGTGGAATGTCGTCTTTTTCCAGATTTCAGGTAACTCGCAGGATGCTTGGCATGTTGCCTCGAGCGCTCATGGTTGGAACCAGCAGGTGGCGCTGTGCAGCATCTTATGCCTCCGCGTACCAACTAGAATCATTTTTGAACCAGAATACTACTTAAAAGTTTCTAGTGCAATCCCTGAGCTGAAACAAATGTTTGTGGAATTAAGTAGTGATTTCCTTTAAGTCTGGGGCACTATTTTACTGGGTATGTTTTCAGTCTTTAGATGTTAACATATGCCATATATCGTTTTGGTTTTTTCCTGGTGGAATCAAGGGGGTACCACACTTAAACCAACTGCAACTGTTCGTGTCACTTAGTAAAGGTTTGAGTTTTCTGACACAGTAACTAATAAAACTTTCATATTAAGAGCTAAAATGGTTTAGAAGAGAAAGAAATTCTGGGAACTGTAAGTAAAAACAGCAGCTAAGCCTTATATTTATTAAATACTTGTGAGGGAAAGTTTGTTGTTTTGTTTTGGGGTGTTTTTTTGTTTTGTTTTGTTTTCTCCCTCAACAATAACCCTAGCTGTGTGAATAGTACAAAACACTTGAAATATTCAATTATATACTGCATACTAACTGAAGACCTAAAAAAACATACAAGGAGGTAACGTACTGTGTGTGTAACTTTTAGATAAAAACTGTGTAACAAATGAAAATACTCTGTATTAGGTCTTAAAATTGCAGTGTGCTTGTGCATTGCTCTAAGATTCAGTTATTTAACAAAAGGGTTAAGTGAAAATTCTGATGCAAGAATCAAATATGGAGCACTTGAATTGTAAATAAGATCGTTCCAAGGTTGCTGTTTGTTGTGTTAGTCAGTGACAAGTACAACATTTTTAATGCATGCCATAAGATTAGTCTACCCAAAGTAAACAAGCAGTAGTCTGTGTGCATCTCCAGCAATTGGTTAGGGCTATATGTATGCATCTTTGTTTCTGATAATGGATTCAAGTTCAACATAAATAAAAACAGTGTGCATTAAGGAGGATAAATATCTAATTGCCATAATCTGCATCTAGAAGTGAATGGATGTAAACATGCTAACCACAGAAAACAGTTCTTCAGAACAGAAAGTAGCTAGTTAGATGATTATTAGCAAAGTATCTGTGCTACTTTTGTCTATTAAGCCTTTCCTCTTCAAAGATGGAAACTATAATTTTTAGGGTTTGGTTTTTTTTTTTTTAAATCGTAGTGCTTGAGCTGTTTACATATGAGATGGAGTTGTATTATGTGAACTATATACATTTTGTGACACTGCTGTAAAATGCATTCTTTGTAGATTGTAAGATCAGTAGAGAGGAGATCTATGCTGTTAAAAGTTTTGATACAATTTTAAGTAGTTTTCTTAGACAGAATTCAGTTTTAGTTCAGAAGTGACGTTGCTTTTTTATCTTAACACTTTAAAGAATGGAGTAACAGTTTTATATTAATATGCATGAACAAGTCGTGTATAGTATTTAATATATTTTTGTTATCAATTATGTCTAAAAATGTACTGTACTTGCTTAGTTTGAAAAGGAATGCAAACCATTTGCTTTAGAAGTGTATGGCATAGGCCCAGGCAGAACTATGTTTCTGCAGATCATCCTGAGTGTTAAACCTTTTATCTAACAGAATTCAAAAACTATTAATATTGGGATGAGCTCTTTGGGGGTGAATATATCAATTTAGAAAACTACTATGAAAGGGCAACTTGGATTTAAATAACATGGATTTTTTTTTTAGATAACTGACTAATACATTTCAGTAGCTGCATACTTTTTTTTTTTTTTTTAAAACAAAGGAAAACTGCTTGGTGGAATATTTTCCACTGATAATTTTTTAAGATGTTACTTTACATTTGGCTTTCAGAGTATGTACATAATATACATATATTTGGATTTTAATAAATATACTGAAATATATTTCTACTTTCTAAAAGAATGAGGTTTTTATTTACATCAAAACATGTTAGACTTTGAGACTATCTTGTATGTTGAAAAGAATAAATGTGTATTATTGATAAGCTACCAAAGAAAACAGTTGAATAGTGACAATGTTCACACTTAGTACCTTCGTGTCAGCACTTTAATTGTCTCTTATGAAGCTGACAGTTGTGGTTCTTTTAAAGGAAATCTCTCATTTAAAGAGACAATTCAGAATTTAAAGCTTCTTTTTGAGATTACTCTAATACTGTGATATTCATCACAGTTGTAACAGTTTAAAGAATTTTGAAACAAGAAAATGCTGACAACTGTTTGTGGTTGTTGCTTTTGTTGACTGGCTTATATTTCTGTAAAATTAAGCACTTGATTAGAGAAAAAAAAACTAACAGCAGATTTAGAGTATTGTTGCCGTGACATTAATGGATGAAAAAAGTTCAGTTAGGAGCTAAGAATCACTGTAGTATTTTCAAAATTGTAGTAATGCAGATAAACATGTTTTTCCAATATACTAATACAGGCCTGCTGTCACTGGACTGGAAAGATATGCTTTCTGCCTGCACAAAATTTCAATTGTCCATAGAGAGCTAAAAGCAAACTTTTCAGTATAATCTTTAATATTTCAGGAATATATATAATTAAATGTCAATTATTTTTCTGTGATAAACCGTGGCCTAATTTTGCGATGTGTTCCCTATTTAATATCCAGAAAATGAGTGCTGAAATGATTAAGTTGCTTGTCCTTGAACTCGTTGCATTACTACACTTCATCTCACTTCATCATTTAATTTGTATGGTTTCCAAATCAGAGTGATTATCATCTATTAGGACCTCTGGTGACAGAGGGCAGGACACTGTTGTATCAGAGTTAATAAAGCAGAAACACAAGCCTAATTACTATGGGAGGTAAGCCATGCTGGCAAGATTTACCTTTCACATAAGGTCTGTATGTGGTTAATACTTACAAATAAAGATGGATAGATAGACGTCTATATGTGTGTGTTTCTTTCACAGGTTGCAATTGTTCATTTTTGTATTACAATTTTTTAATATATTATCCTGTTTTGTAGGCTTCTGTGCACATAATACTGCAATAGTTTTCAGGTGCTTTACGTTCAGTTTTGAAAACTTAGCTATACATGGAAGCTTTCATCTGAGTTAACTTAAATGATTATGCAAATACAGTACAGATGTCCTCAGGCGTTGCTTCTACATCTGCAAATTCATATTAAAAAGTATGCACGCTGTATGTATTAGCTTAAGATTTATTTAAAACTTTTCTATGTCTTACAAACTGAAAATATTTTTCAGTTTGTAATATTTCAAGTATTAAATATGGGTAGAGAATATTAATCACAATTTTATACGGATTTTTGAAAGAGGAGTCTGCACGTGAATATATTTGTATACAAGGATGTTCATGCACACATAGGTAATCAGTATTGTAAACATTTTTTTGTTTTGTTTTGCTGCCATTGTCTTATTAGTCACATACACAGTGTCAGTTCACAGATTTTACAGATCATAGTGGCTTTAAAGGTGAAATGCTTTAATCAAATACTTTGAATCTTTACAGATAGTACACATGTTTTTAAAAAGAAATCTCACATCTATCTCTCATCTGTAGAAATCTCACAACTATAATTGTATTTAATTTGCTGTGAATTATGTGAGCCTGGGAACTTCTAAGTGTTTCTCCAAGAAGTATTTATGATGATTTGTTCTGAAGCGATGCGGTCCTTATTCAATAAAAAGAAAAGCACACAAGTTTTTGTGCTATGAGATTGAAAAATGTTGTGGTAGCTTATACAAGACCTTATATAAAATGTTTCATTGATTGACTGTATGTCAATTTTAATTTAAGCTTTATGATTCAATCTGTGTCTATTTTTAATTTAAGTGGATTACATTCCGTAAAGATCCTTTTACTGTATTGACTTGGATGTACCATATTATTAGGTACTATGAGTTCAGCTTCTACAAATCTGTTAATACATAAAACCATAAGAAGCCTCTTATGTTCAAACCAGGTTAGAGTGAAGACATCAGATTAATATTTGATCATGTAGAAGTGCCCTTAATCAGATTTACTTATTTCTCAGAGTGTTTCTGCAATTATCATAATTGTTGTGCTAAATATGTTTGTCTTTATATCTGGCTTTGGGCATAATCTTCTGCCTTGAAACCCTCTCACTGTGGGACTCAGATTCCTGCACAAAACCCAATTAATATTAAGATGACAGTCCCTGATGAGTTCCCAAGGAGCCAGCAGCTGAGCAGACTCTGTAACATTCTTAAGTACAGACTACTTGAATGATCAAGAGCATCTGAGGGAGACACACAATTCAATAATCCCTTTCTCAGGAAAGTCAAGAGTCCTGTGAGATAAGAGTGAAATCAAAGGAACACATCAGAAAGAAAATGACTGGTATAGTCTTGTAGTGTCTCTATTAAAATGCAAAAGTTATGGATTTTTTTAGGGGTGATGGGAACCTTTTCTGTTTTATTGATTTCTTTTTATAGTTTGATGATTTCTCTAAGATTATCTTAAAAGCTTAAAGAAAAAAAGAGACTTCATCAAAAGGTATTTTGTGTGACAGGAGCATATGTACTTTTTTATTTCAGTTATATTAACTAATACAGCACATTTCAGTGGTTCTTGGTTTTGAGACTTAAACTTATGCACCTTATGAATGTATTTGTTGTGGGGTTTATGCTGACGGTGACCCACACATGATAAATAGGCCACGTGTGACTTACTTTGCAAGAAGTATTCTATGAAAATACAGAGTTGCAGAAAAGCAATGCTTTTTGCTGAGGTTTTGTCTGTGCATTAAAATGGCAACACTTGGTCTTTCCTGATATTCTCTTCTATGGTCTGATATCAACGACTACTTATACAGTCTGATGGGAGCACGCTAACCTATTGATTTGTAATCAGAAATTGGTTTCCTGTCACTTTAAAAGGGAAGCACTAAGGGGCAGTAAAAACAAGCCTGTCTGTTCTAGATGGAGCTTTGCTTCAGGCTCCATGCTGTTCATTTTCTTTTAAGGATTTCCTATTTTTAAAAAAATGAAGATTCTACAGTTAGATTCAAAAGGCTTGTTACTTATTATTTTGTTGTATCGTGCAGGGCTTGTGTGTTTAAATTGCTTTTTAAGTCATTGACAAATATCCATAATTAAGCTTATTATTATTAATTATTATTATTAATGATTATATGGCTGAAGCAGATATTTCTAGAGGTAAAAACACAAAACCAAACAAAACATCTCAATGCTGGTAAGTGTTCTTTCACTATAGATTTAAATCATTAACAAAGTTTCATTATCTGAAACTTGTTAGACAGTGAGCTAGTAATGTTACTGAGTGGTCAGAAATGCTCTTCTGTTCAAAAATGCTCTTCTATATCTTTGTTAGTGTTCCTGCATTGTCCCTTAGATTTAAGTCTTATGTATTTCAGTGAATGAATTTATTCAAATAGTCACATAAAGATTTGTTTCAAAGCCAGTAAGGCTGTAATGGAATGCAGCATAGGCGCTCTTTGAATGCAGATTTTGAAGTCTTACTCATCCTATGTTTTCAGTTCAGTTTATTGTATATTATGGTAAATATTGCAGCTGAGGATGTTATCCTAAGAAAGTCTAATATTACATTAGAAGTATAACCTGCCAACATAAGCATATTTGTTCCTTTTTTCATGCCAAACCAGAATGCATTATGAAAGATGTGGAATAAAATGTACCTTCTAGTTTTCTTCTACCTAATTAATATTCAAAAACATTAGAGGGAAAAATGAGTACCTAAATCATCCATATGTATACGGCTTTTGAGCTTTATAACAAAAGCAAAATAACCCCTTACTTGGTTAAAATCCAACTTAAGAGTCAACATACAAAGGTGACTGCTGTATAATATTAGACATATCTGTATTATGTGGGCACGTTACTGCTCCACCAGAATCTCTCAATAGTAATTATTATGCCAAGCACCCTGTTGGCACAATTACACTAAAGCTCTAATTAGTAGCAGTAAGATTAGAACCCCTACATGTTAAATCTGTAGAAGCAAAGCTGAGTGAAGGATTTAAAACAGTTTCAAAACATTGTATTGTCTTTATTACAGTCTTTATATTTCAGTAAAGAAGGGTTTTCTATAAAATGCACTTAAAATAATCTGGTCCTGTCACTAAAAATAGGAAAGATAAGGTAATTGCAGTCAAATCTCAGTACTTTTCATCTATCTAGGTGCTTTATAGCTGAAGCGAGAAATCCAGGGAACTCTGGTGGAAGTTACATACTTTGAAATTTTTCCTCCAATGAACTGGTAAATTTTGGACAGATAAAAGCTTTTCCTGGTACCTTCTGTTACTTTTTAGTTATCATTGAGCGTTCTGTGCCATAACTTTCTGGCGTGTGGCAAGTGTTATGTCAGCACTGTATGGGCAGCTAAACGTGATCCTTGTTAATTCACGCCTTTCTCAGTTCCGCTCTTCGCTGTTCTTTCTGCAAAGGAAAGAAAACACAAAGTTCATTGTCCAGTTATGACTTTACAGACCGTACATTAACAGTGGCCAATGTTAGTATGAATCTGTTCCCTCAATAGGAGACAAACAGTTAGAAACCAGCACAAGCAATGTCAAAGGATTGATTTCACAATTTTAAAACTTGTGGTCTTATCACTTGTCCAACAGAAAGCAGAGTTTAGCGGTTTTAAAATGACCGATGATTTCTCTTTATCTAGATTTAATATCTACTAAAACATAGTTAAAGATGCCTGCTTCTGTATGAACGTTGTATATTCTGTAAGACCTTTTTCCCCTCAATGTTGCATCTTAAATACATTATATTCAAATAATGCATCAACTGTCCACTCTTAGAATAACAAAAGATTTGCATGCCTGCAATTTTTCCCCCCTCTTCGTCTAGTTCTTAATATACTTGAGTGTTTGAGGGGAATTCTCTGTTTTAGGGATAACTTTTATAGCTGTACTGAATTGTGATAATGATTCCTCTCATCAGTTTAATTATTCTTATTTATAGCATATGCCAATTTCTCACTGAGAAAATGATTGTATGATTGCTTTGTCTTAACGTTTATTGATTGCACAGTGCTGCTACCATTAATGAAGAAAGCTGCATGCAAAGCTAACTGAACCTGGTAAATATATTCTCACTACTTCCAGTAAGATTTGAATTATACTTACAGTGGAAATGGACTTTACAGAGCTCTGATCAGGCCTCTCCGGAGGGGAGGAGGACACCTTTTGTGGTTCCCATCTAGGTTACTTTAGAGGCAGATTTATAAGCAAAACGGAAAGGCAAAGACCTGGGAGTTAATTTTATGAGGGGTTTTGCACTTCAGCCCTTCAAGTTTTAGGGTACTCTTTATTACTATCGCACATCTCACTAACTTGTTCTGACATAAAAAATATAAAGACAAAATTGGGAGGGAAGGAGTTGCCTACATTTAAAGGTTTCTCTTACTGTGCTTTTCCACAGTAGAAGAAGGAGTCTTTCATGACAGTATTATTCTGTTTTGTCAGCCCAGAAAGAGGCGTTAAAGTATTTCTCAGTACAGCTTCAGGCTGTTTTGGTGACTTGTGCTGCTGCCGAGAGAAGTACCCTTTCCATTATATTGCACTAACTCTACTCAGCCTCCTATAATCAATCTAGCTAAATACCTTTCTTTGTAAATGCTTGAATGTTGAGGGCACAGGTGAAAATCATCAGTGCTGCAAAGGTATTGAGTTTTTATATACATTATTCAGACTTAATTTATATACAGTCCTTGCTATCTATAATATATGGCAGACTCAAGAGTCTGTTTCGGTATTCGCTCTGATTTATTTATTTATTTTTCTCATTTTCAGTCTCAGTTCAGGGATGAAAACTGAAAAGTATTTATTAATAATAAGACAGCTGTCCTGAAAGAAGTTTTGTGATTTTAAAGAATTAAAAATCGTAGAAGTCCATGTTTCTCTCATTGTTAGTACTATTAAATGCATATTAGCATGGTCATTTTTGTTTAATGGAAACAAATAACAGTTAATCTTATTGGAAGGTTAAGTGGGTTTACTCTGTAAAGGGCAAATCCCAGATGAATGTTTTCTTTTTTAAAGAATAGCTTTAGTCACTGACAGATGGTCTCTGTCTGAGTCTCCCTGTAGACAGATACAGTTTCTTTTTACGTGTTTATGAAAGTTGGAGATACAGATATTCAGTAATATGCTGTTGTGTAGGACAAAGAGCAAGCCTGGTGGATTGATAGGATTAGATTTCAGAACAGTGACATATGGTTGGTTTACCAAAGTGGGCAAATTTTGAAAGGAAAAAAAAAAAAAAGGTATCTACAGTTACAGCTACTTGTATAATGGGAGAATTTATATTGTGACAATTGTCTCTTATAAAAGATGGTATGGTAGCTCTTATTTAACTCTGCTTAGAGTTGGGTCCATCATTCTTAAGTCCTGATTTTGTGCATTTCTGGCTTTCAGATAACGCTGCAAATTGTCACGTGAACCTAAGTGCAGAACCCAGAAATGCCCTGATTTACGATATTGGCAATTTGGTCCTTGACCCTAACCAATCAGATATCGATATCACTTACATCTGTATTGCAAATGTGCGTTATAACACATCAGCCTCCACAATCCTGCATGATAATGGAACATTTTACTTACCCTGTATGCTACATCTGAGGTTATAACATCATTATAACCTTAGTCAAATAACTATACAACATATTTAGTGGCAATTTGTCACACTAAAATTATTCCTAGGTGTCTTGAGTAAGTCTGGTTATATTTATGTGTTATGCTATACCGTGTTTTTGGGAGATGGAGTTTGCTGGATTTCATAGATTTACTGTGTCTGCTTTTTTTTATGACTGACATAGCAATAACCAGATTGCAGGGATATTTATGTTGTTTGTGGCTTAGCAAGATAATTAAAGGATATAAATTAATCAAGTGCAATTAATTAGAAACTTTATGTTCACAGCAGTCCTTCTTTGCATGTATAATTTATATGTATTGATTTCCTGGCTTTCATTAGCCTATGAGATAACAGCAAAAATGCATTAGAGAAGAAAATGTACAATTAGCGTGAGAGTGAACCCTGGCATAATTGATAGATCAGCACATGTTTGGGGCAAATATAAAGCTTTGTTAACTGTCATAAGCAGTTAGAATTGATAAGTGGTATTTCACTACATATCTCTCGGCTGATTAATGGTGTTTTTAAAGAGTCTTCTTAATGGGAAGCTGATAGGTTGGTTGAATTTACATTTTAATCAGAGTATTTATGATGGAGGCAGCCATAAGAAATTCATTGGCACAGTGGTAAGGACCTTCCCCTGAGGGATTTGGGGGAACAGAAAGCTTTTTAATACAGCTACTCACCTTCCCCTTCTCTGTGTGACCTGGTCAGCACATAGGAAGGGCAAGCTTATTTGCTATCAACTAATAACTTACTGTCATTAAGAAGAATTTCTAATGTGCTAAGTAGTATGGTAAAATGAGAATGTCAGCCTACAGAATGCATGCACATATAATTAAGGAAGAGTAGCTCTGTTATTAATAAAAATAATCTGTAACAACTACTTGTGGATCCTTACTGTATGAGCTTAGTTACTGTGGTTTAGTTTTGTTTTCATACCTGCAGGGCTTTGAACCCTTGATCAAAGCTAGATTAAAGGTTGAACAAGGATTTAGAGTAGGTGTGTTGGAATAGCCTCAGCCAGTTTATAAGTGGGGCTTCTAATTCATCATTCAGGTGTCCTTTGTTAGAACAATTGTCTACATGTTGCTTTAAGTCATGTATGTTTGTTACTTGCAGTTACTTCACTGCTTGAAAGTAGAAGCTTTCATATAAAAAATATTTTCAATTCCTACTTTCTATTTTATTTCCTGATTTTTATATAGATGCACACACTCTGCTTTAATAAAAATATCTAGCTAGTGCATGTATTATTCTCATCACACCAAGATTCTCTCTAATAAGCACTTTGTCTTACTTAGTGAAACTAATTGTGTATACGGAACAGAAGAGCTAGGCTACAGAGTATCTTGCTTTACTGGGTTTATTGACTTGATTCAGAACTGAAAAGGCTCACACATCACTTTGGATGAATTCTACTTGATGTTCTTTTGTTTACCTGCTCCAAAAAATGAGCAAGTTTATTTTTTACATAATGTGCTAAATACAGTTTTGTAACTTTGGTGTTTGGGTGTTGGGTTGTGGGTTTTTTGTTTTGTTTTTTTTTAATTTTTGTTTAAAACTGCTAAATTAGAGTAATTGATTGATAAAACTAATTCATAGACTATTAAATGTTTAGTATTAAAAAGGAAATGGCATCTAACAATGAAAAGAAATGAAGCACCTCCTGCTAAAAGTGATAGCTTATTTGTATGTCACATTAGCCATATCAGAGAAGAATCTTAGGCGATATATAAACACATTAGGTTTGCTTTATAAATGTCTTAATTATTCAGAGTTCATTAGTTTCCTCTTTTTTTCCCCCCCCCACAACTCAAAATAAATGAAAGTTAGATGGATTTTGTTATTCAGTAGCAGTAGCTATGCAGCATCATCAAGTGGCAGTTTCATAGACAGCATGGAAATGGCTTATTCCTTTGAAAAGGAGACAAAGTGATTATTATATCATCTATTATTTTAATGTAGAAATTAGGGTTTCCTACATTTGTAATTCAGATAGGATGCCACCTCAATACAGTTGTCTTTTGTATTGTGTCCTTACTTGCACAATTCATGTTGTGCCTGTTGCTTTACACAGTTTCTTAGGTTGGCTTTGTTGGCATTGCAAATGTGGCTACTAGTGTTTTACCTCTCTCCCTTATATTATTTCTAGCAATTAGAAACATAAAGCTGGGGAAGAACTTTTTGATAGAATTTGGAATTAATAACATCTCCAAATTTAAGTGGCTTGACCTAATCCTGCAGGCTATTTTGACCACAAACAGGAAAATAAGTGGATTTGAGATACAGATCTAAGAAGTACATATGTGATCTTGCTTTGCTTTGAACTAGAGAGATTTTCTGTACTGAAACAATTGTCTTTCCCTCACCTCCGCCATTTTTTCTGATAGATTCCATGTCTTTGTACCCATTGGGGACTGGATCAGGCTGAAAAGGCAGATGCTTACTCAGGCTTTTGTATGCTAGCATTTTTCTTGCATGCTTACTACTTGCCAGTCATCGAGGGTCTAAGCACCTTCTCTGCCACCTGTGCTGGAAGCATGCCTCTGGCTGCATTGACAACCTGACCCCATTCATAGTGGCTCCAAGAAAGACTCCTTCTGGAAGACCACATGCTTGAGTCTCTCGTTTCCCTTCTTTTCTCTTAAGAAACATTGTGCATATGGAATTTGTGGATCAGCACATACATATACCTCACAGTGCATAATTGTGTGCATCTTATTGAGAACTCAGTTTTGAATGAACTAGGTTTACTCTGATAGTTAAATTTGAAGATAAAAGAATTTAAATCTGTCTATATGTGATTCTGCAATGAGTTAAAGGAAAAATCTTCTTCAGTTAGGGTATCTTACAGAAAATAGTAAAAGTTTCCTTGATTCTTAATTTACTTTGAAAATCAGATATAGAATAGATAGTTGTCACATAGTAGGTATGTTGAATGTTTAATAATCAAATGTTATTTGTTACACTATAATCTATGTCATCTTGAGAATAAAAGTCTACTCCAAAAAATATTCTAAAGAAATTTGTGTCAAACTAGGAGGACATTTTCTTATGAGGGTATTCTAGCAGATATGTATCACTTTTATTAAAAATATTAGGTAAGATATGAGTAGAAATTTTATTAAAAATATTAGATAAGATATGAGTAGAAATCTCCAGAAATACAATTATCTATTCAGAAATACAGTTGTGCCAATGGATTGAATAGGCAAATATGGGAGTAATACCTCATTAGAGAAAATACAAAAAATATCTGCAATTCTCACTAAGTAGTTGCCTGTATACTTTAGTGTTTTTAACTGAAGGATCAGGCACTTCTATAACGTTTTGGTTCTCTCCAGTTTAATGCTAAGAACTCTCTGGGAGTGAAGATGTGACAGTATTCCAATAGAAAAGATGGAGTGGTGTGGTAAGGATGCAGTATGTAAGTTGTTGACATGAATGTATTAAATTAGTTTATATGCACCAGGAGAAGAGCTTCTTGAGCAAAGTATTACTGCCTACTAACCACTATAAATTCTCCAGTCAATGGGAGCATGCCCAGGATTTTACATGAGATTCTTTTTCACTGTAAGTTCCCTGTTGCTGGCTGACTCAAGTGCAGTTTTATTCAAAGCCTTACATTGTAAAAGTAGTTTGAGAACATTGCTCTAGGCGGTTCTTTTTAGGTGTGGAAGATTACAAAGAGCACCTAAAGATAAGTCTACTTGAACAGGCCATTTATTCTGTAAGAAAGAGGGACACTGTTATATAAATACACAATGGTTTTGTAATACACAATTTGGCAAGTGACAAAGCAGCAGCCAATCTAATTTGCCTGATTAATTGATTGTTTAAGCCAGGAAAAAAAAAAAAAAGAAAAAAGAAAAAAAAAGTACTTACATGCAACAGAAAGGGATGTGGTATTTCAGAAAAACAGAAACATGAATATACACACTTAAAAAAAAGAGTCCTAATTACTATATAGCTTTTTGTAAACAACCCTCTCCTAATGTTGATTTCTTCTACAGGTCTTGGTGAGATCGTTGACAGGGAGCGAGTGTTTGGTGCTTTTTTTTTCTCTACACTAACCCATCACTTTAACACCACTTGGCCATTTTCATCACACAGGAGAACAATCAAACATTTTGTGTGAAAACTTTTAAGTGAAATGGGAAAGAGTTTGGTTCTCCAGTCTGCGTGTGTATGAAATGCATTGTCATGAGACAAAAAAAGCACATAGCAAAGTTTCCATGTATATTTATGTCTGTTTCTATGTGCTTAGTTCCAGTCACAGTGGAAAGTAAGAAGTGGACAGTACTTACCTGAAATACTTCAATGTGAACTTAATTCTATTGAGCAAGTTCCTTAATTCATCAGGGTGCCTGCGAGTGTTTTAGTACATGAGTATTACTCAAATGTGATTGTGGAGGGTATGAAATTTTTTTTGCTTTTGTGAGCTTTGCAGTGTTGGAATTCAAGAGTTAAATGTTTTATACGAAATTGTAATACTTTAAAGAAAGTTGTCAAATACTTTTTAAGTTAGGACTGCATTATACCTTTCAGTGTAAATATTGTTAAGGTTTCATTTGCTTTGTAGAATATGTAGGCTACAGGAGAAGGGAATATCAAAATCTTCTTGTGCAAAGGAAAATCCAAAATAATGTATTTGCTTTTGGAGGATGAACTTGGATTTTGAAGAAATACCTGCAAAATGCTTGTCTATCCTTATCAGATGTGGTAAATGCATCTTCATTTCTTCTTTGCAATGGTCATTCTTTCATAAGTAGGGAAACTTTTTAGAAACAGCTATGTCTGACTTCTTTTTATTATGTTTCCATCTACTTTTGTTTCTGGATTGCACCTGCTCAGCAGTTGTATAATCTTTCTTAGAAATTTACACTCTCAAGTAAAAGCTTTGAAGTTTACGCTGATTAGTGGTTTATGGAAATAGAAGATATGTATGGGTCCTTCCTTCTTTTGCAGTTGTAAAGCTAATATGCACCTGGTGAAAAGATAGACATTAAAGTGCAGATGACAAACCTGTAAAATATTTAGTAGATTAAAGTACTGAATTACTCCCTTTTTGTTCAAGGTCCTTAATATTAAAAAAAAAAAAAATGCAAGTTTGAATTTTGAAGACAAGAGCCTTTCGTTTGTAATTGCACACTGGTAGACATCTGAAGTTTTACAAAAACATAGAAGATTGTTAGAGAAAACCACATTTTTACTAGAACTATATGGAAATATTGCTGAGTCTAGTAATGATTTTTTGCCTTTTTTAAACAATTTATTTGATATCAGGTACTCAAGGTTTTCTTGTTGATGAAAGGCACTGTATTCAACAAACACACCTGCAAGGTAGGTCTGGTGTACTTTTGAATATTTAAAGTTTGTGGAAGGAAGATGCTGCTTAAGCAGTTTTTTGCATGTTTATGCACTGAGAAACTATAGAAGCATAAGTTACCTGAAAGCATTTGGGATTTTTTCTTACTAATTAGAGGCTGATATATATATATATGTGTGTGTGTGTATGTATATATTTAGATAAGCACACACACGCATATATATATATATATATATATAAAAAAGAGCAAGCATGTTACTTGTACATAAGTTTGATTTTTTTTTTGTGTGCCTTCTTCACTGAAAGCTAAGAATAATGAACAGCTTTATGTAAAACTGACCTCCACAACTTTCTGTGGAGTTTTGAAGCCCAGCTTCCTTTGAACATCCATGTCTGTTTGCACTACTGTAGAATCAACAAGGAATAGCAATGTGTCATCTGGAACAAAAAAAAGCAGGAATTTTGCTCCTCAGTACTTTAGTATGTATTATCTGAATCACATTACTATTTTGATAATTGATTTAGAATAGAAAATACTCTATGTGTTTGCTGATAGGATTCATGTTTTCATTTTCTGTAGTAGGGGCAGTAATAGTAGTGTGGAAATTTTAGATGACACCACCGTTCCATGTAGTTGAAAGCAGAAAGCATTCAGATGGATATAAAGTGGTTAGGACATGTAAGTTGTCAGCTTCTCAGAAGAGCTTGTTTAAGACAGTTTTCCAGGTCTCAACTGTCACCTGTGCTATAGTGTAGAAGTGGAGTATTCTGTTTTCTACCACGGTTGCTGAAAGTGCTTGAAATAATTAAGTTCAATGAAACCATGTTTCGAAAGCAATTTTGATTGTCTTTGACCTTCACATGTATGTTGTAACTGGGCAAGTATTTCTATTAGTTTCTTTGTGATGGCCCAAGACTGACTGAAATCTGAGATTGATGGCAATGGAAGCATTTGTATGCTTAAAGTAGAAAAACTCCAAATATTTTGCTGAGTGAAAATGGAGGGTGGCAGATGACATGTATCTATCATCTATGCAGCTCAGCATGCAGAAGTAATGTGCACAAATAAATCAGATTTTCATGAGGAAATCTTTTGACACATTAAAACTGTGCAGCTGGGTTTTTTTAGAGATTGCATAGATTTATTTGTAGATTAACTTTTAAAGGCATTCTGCGTCTTGAGAGGCATAGTTGACAATAGCTAAAAGGTACAGTCTCTTTGGATACAATGTATAGACACATGGTAAAGTGAAAAGAGGTGTTTGATCTTCAGGATTGAGAAAGTGGGCTAAAATTGAAACCTAGGTCAGATTTCACTGCAGTGTGTCTCCAAGTTTAAATTTGTATTAATGAAAATATTTAGTAGACATATTAAGCTCTAAATGCAATAATTTCTATTTTAAGACTATCCATACAATACTTGCTTAATAAAGCTAATAAAATGTGGAAACATCCAAAATACTTGGGATTAAATGGACAAAATGGAGACAGCTCACTGAAATATATCATTCATAGAATAGAATAAAATGCACTGGTTGGAAAGGACCTCTAGAGGTCATCTAGTCTGACCCCCCTGCAGTAAATAATTCTATGATTCTATGATTCCCAACTAGTTCAGGTTGCTCAGAGCCCCATGAAGCCTGAACTTGAATGTCTCTAAGGATGGGGCCTTTAGCACCTCTCTGGGCAACCTGTTCCAGTGTTCCACCACCCTCATAGTAAAAGAACTTCTTCCTAAAGCTAAAGCTTCCAATCTAAATCTACTCTTCTCTAGTTTAAAACTGTTATCCCCTGCCCCATTGCTATAGCCCTACTGTTTATACAGTGTCACCAGCTTTCTCATAGTCCACCTTCAGCTACTGAAAGGCTGCTCTAAGTTTTCCCTGGATCCTTCTCTTGTCCAGGTTGAACAACCCCAACTCTCTGTCTGTCTTCCCAGAGAGGTGTCCCAACCCTCTGACAATTTTTGTGCCCCTCCTCTGGACCATCTCCATCAGGTCCATATTGTTGTGTTTAGAGCCTCGGAGCTGAACACAGTACTTCAGGTGAGGTCCTGGCAGTGCAGAGTGGCAGAATCACCATCTGCTGGCCACGCTTGATTTGATGCAACCCATGATGTGATTTACCTTCTGGGCTGCAAGTCTGCATTACTGATTCATGTCCAACTTTCCATTCACCTGTACACCCAAGTGCTTTTCCTCAAGGCTGCTCTCTATCACATCATCCCCCAGCCTGTACTTATAGTGTGGATTGTTCCACCCCTGGTGCAGGACCTTGCACTTGGCCTTGCTGAACTTCATGAGGTTCTTAACTGCTCATTTCTCCAGCTTGTCCTGCTGCCTCCTTTGGGATGTTTTTATTAAATATAATTTTATATCTCAATTCCATTTATTCTGACATTAGTGGAAAGATATTTCCTGTGTCCTTAGAGCTTTACTAATGGTGAGAATTCCTTCCATTTCCACTATTTTAGATAAGATTTTCTGGGAAAAATTCCCATAGGAAAACATTCTAAAAAATGGCATTTGGGTTGGGGTAGAATGCACTCTGCCAGGTACTGACAAAATAGGAGAAAAACATAAAACTTAGCTTTGAGTTTTCGGATGGGAGTGGGTTTGGGTTTGGTGATGTTTGGGCTTGTTTTTAATATATAGCTGACAGTGTTCACTGAAAACTGAAGTGAGGTATATTCAGCGTGCTCAGAAAGACTGCAATTTGATCTAATCAGGGCTTGAACTAAGAATCTAATAAATTGTCAGTGCAGGACTTCTGCATTCATTTACACTAATATAGAGAGTCTCATTTCTGAGAAGTAAATCACTCAGCTTCAATACTTTATTTTCCATCTTGTATGTAAGTAAACTGCAGGATCAACTGGGAGGTTGAATCAATCTGCTATTTATTACCTCGAAATGTGACACCCTATTTTAAGTGCCTTATTCCCTTATGATTTAGACTGAGTAGTGCATTACATTTAAATACTATACAGAAACCAGCTTTACTGTAGTGGATTTTTCACTTTAGAAATGATGGATTTACATTTGAAGAAAACTTTCAGTGCATCATTATGTTATTATATAAAATGGAGTTTCAAACAGACTTATAGAGAGAGAACAAGGAAATTAATTTCAATTACTTCTTCCTGCCATCAGATAAGTGTTAATAATTCTGTAGGCTTTTTTTCCCAGGACTTTATTTAAATACACTTGAAAAATGTGATATTGATCGATTGTTTCATTGTCACTTTTTGCATACAACAGTTTGAAATTTCTTAGGAAATTATTTACCAAGAAATGTCTGGCTTCTCGTGGAACATAGGGTATTTTAAACATGCTCTCCCAAGTGGTTCTTGTGTTTTAATAAAACTTTTCTTAATTAATTTATTAATTTATACAAAACAAAAGGAAATAGATCAATTTTTTTAAATTACTGATTTTCATGGAGGTTATGGGATGAGACCCAAGACTGTCCTCTTCTTCCAACACTCTGTTCTGGAGCCATACACAAATATGGTCTCTAATAATGTCACTGACTTTTTGATTATATTTTTAAACTGAATTTTCATGTGTTGACCTACTTTTTTAAGGTTCACACATAGTAATGAATGTCTGAAGACTTTTGGTCACATTGCACATGAATTAATTTGGGTAAAAATCATTCTAATTTTTTATCTCTGCCTTGATTTTTCACTGGCAAATGCTATATAAGTTCAGCTCTTGCTTACAAAGTCAGTGCTATATTTTTTAAAAATATAAAGAAAGATGTTAAAAATTCTCTTGTGTGCATGGAAAAGTAACCCATTATTTCAAGTTGACCCTTGTCACTCCAAGTCCAAACCAAAACACTTGAATATATTCCTTTTATTTCATCATGTCAATGTGAAGTTTTGTCAAGTCACAGCATGGCTTTTTACTATGTACTACTTAAATGGAAATTAAAAAAAAAAAAAAAAAAAAAAAAGTTATTCTTGTAAGCTTCTTAGACAAGCACCTATTTGCAGCTGTGATCTTTGATGACCTCTGTTGTCTTGGAACTATATCTACTATTTGAAGTAGAAAATTTGATGCAAGGAGGAAATAAATCCACGCTACTGATTTTCTTCATGCACTTGAGAAATACCTTCTATATAGCAGTAGTGGCAAAGCACTAACTATTTTATTCCACAAATGGCCACAGCTGATTCCAGTTTTAGCATAGAGGTCAAGTGACGAGATAAGCTATATTCAGGCACCCAAATCTGTAGAGATATCTTGAATCATTACCTGGTACTTGAATCAGTTTGCATTGACTCGCTTTTTCCCCTCCCTGTTTTATTGCAGGCATACTGTATGCTTGACAGCAAAGAGAGGGGAAAGCATATGGCCTCCTGTTTGAACTTCTGTAATTAGTCCTTCCAAATACTATTTCCTTGGAAAGTTATTTTTGATTTTATTACAGTCTGTTCTTGTATTCTCCCACACAATCACTTGGGCAACATTTGTATTGATGAAAACGACATAAAGCAGCTCTTAACTAAAAGGAGACTGCTGTTTTACACAACATGTAAATGATTAAGTGATAGATTTTTATTACTGTTTGTGTGTAGAGTACACTACAGCATTCGAACATTAACTTATCCCCCCCCTCTCCCCCGCCCCAAATCTGTGCAGTCCTACAGAGTGTGCTTAGGACATTTTTGTTGTTTTAAAGTTTTGTTATTTACAAAGATTTTTATAATGCTAGTTATTGCCTTAGAGGTATGTTGATGTTCTTGTGTACATTGTGTGAATTCTTGCACTCATTCAAAATAAATTCCTGCTCTGTGGAACTGGTAAGAAAGGAGACAAATTAAGATTGTAGTGATGGAGAAATACTGGCAAATGTTGTAATAAAAACCAATCAGGTTGGTCCCATCCTAGTCAGTGGCTTGTATAAGAAAAAGACTTAAGTAAAAAAAAGGAATTATAATCTATCCATTCTTAAAGCTTTCTTTTGTTTGCATACACACAGAATTACAGATCTGTGCACTGAACATGGCTCTCTATTAATGGGCAAGATATTGGATGCAGCAATCCTGTAAGGCAACATAGGGGATGAGATCATATGGTGATAAAGAGAAACAAGAATATCTTAAAATAATTTCCACAAGTCCATGCAATGCAAGCAAGTTGAATTCTGTGGTGGTTTTCATGAGCATATCAAATTATCTTTATTACAGTTGCCTACAAGGCACAGAATGGCAAGAAATTAATAGCTTGCCTCCTAATATTTTTTAGTTATATATTCTTACATTGTCTTAAAATGCAGGTTAGGAAAATATTGCCCCCCCCCCCCCCCCCAGTTTAGTCTTGAAAAGAGTTAGCATTATTCTGAATTTCATGGAGAGCATGTAGTAAAATCCACCCTTTTAAGATATCCCACTGAATGTTTCTATTGTCTCCTTTCCTCCTCATCTCTGTCTTCTTCTCATAAGGTTAAGATAGTTTTCTGTAGCTATTTTAGCCCAAATGCTGTTGATTTTAAAGGTTGTAATTGGGAGGATAATTTGAGTTCAGACCTCTACTGGCAAGAAATGAGTGGCTAGAAACTGTGGACTTAAAATATGGTTCTATTCAAATAAAAAAAATATTAAAGCATTGTTAGAAATATATACCTTAGCAACTTAATTGCTATTCAAGGATCACAGTAAGATCACCTTTCCAGAAGTGTGATCAAGATCTGCCCCTTAAGAATGTCCAGTAGTTTGGTGTTCCCTGAAAGAGAGGTTGTTGCATTATACCAGAAAATAAAACGCAGGCTTGTTTTAACATAAGCAAAGCCCTCAATGATTTGGGTGGTGTATCTGGTCAGCAGCTCTGCAAATGTAGGATCAGATAGCATCATGTCTGCATATTTAGTTGCTGTTTTACTTTGAGGATCTGCTTTTCAATTCTGTAACATATAAACACTAGGTTTAAATGGAGCATTTCTTTGTGGCTAAAGGAAGTCATGCTTTTGCTGAATAGCAACAGTTTTCTTAGCCACCACATATGAATAATACACATGAAATGAAGCTGGCCAAAGGTCAAAATTTACGCTCATTTTAGCTTTACTCTAGATTTGCATCTTATTTCAAAAGATTGCAGTGTCCTTGCAAAATGCTATAAACTCTCTGCTGTACTAGAAAAGTTTACAGCACTTCAAAGCAGTATACCATTTATTTGGGAGACACAAACATCCCTGGTTACCATACTTACTAAGCACCTTCATCTTCATTGTCATCCATGTCAAAGGATATGATGTTCTCATGATCCATACTCTATCCAGAAGTAGGCATCAAGTTAGCTTCTTGAATTGCCAAATAGTAAGATTCTGTTAATGCTCTAAACTCTATAAAATGTTTTTACTTTCATTGCATTTTTTAAATACTCCTTTAAAACTGGATCCATTATAGCTGTTAAATGTTGCAGATTTGTGTTAAATTTGCTTGTCAAACAAATTTAGAGGTGATCTGAAGAGCATGTTAGAGAAACACTCAAGATCTGACAACTTATCAACTACTTGATGTGGGACAAATGAAGCAATGCTAATTCTCTGCACTGTTAAATAAGTGAAAATCTCAAACTTTTAGAGAATGCAAAGTGTTAACTGTAGACTTCATTACTGCAGAACAGCTGTGAATGGTAAAATATTAGAAAAACTCAAAAGGCAAATAGATGCATTTGTAGAAGTAATAACACTCCCTCATCAAGAAGTATAGATGGAGTTAAATTGATTTTGAAGATTACTGTAGTTTAGGAAAATATATCAATTTTTGCTTCCTACTGTTGTAGAAAAGGATCAGTCCTTTTGTTGGTGGCACTTTGTAGTTGATTTGTTTGGGTGGCTCTTTAACTTGTACAGGATCAGTGCTTCTGAGTGACCTGCTTGTCTTCCAGTGAAGTAAAATAATGAAAGTAAAACAAGGAAAGTGTTTCTTATCATTAACATTCCCCTCGTGTTTGAAGTACAGATTGGTAAATATTCCTCAGCTCTGGGGCACGACCTCAAAAATGTAGTTTAATAACTAACTATAGCTTCAGTAAATTCCATCACAGTGATCTCTGTAGCCTACTACGTCACAGAAGCAAGTCTAATGTTTCTTTAATATCTGTCCTTCAGAATAACTTCATCTTTGCTCTCCACAACATTACTGTTTCTGGAAAACGTTTTTTTTCTCTTCTCAGCTCTTGTGCTTCAGATTCAGTTCAGCTCGTACCCAGTTGTCACACTACAAGAATAAGAAAGAGATAACCTTCATACATTAATTACCTTCTGGGACTTGTAATTTGATGAGAAATTAGATGAAGGGAAATAAGTTTGTAGATTCAGATCTTGAGAAACTGTGTGCCCATTCCTAATATTCACCAGAAAGATTTTTATCTAACAGCAGGAAAAGAAGACAGTACCACATAACTTTTCATGTATTCATATTTTGCTTGTGCTGTCACAAGTTTAATCTGCCTACAAAAGGGATCATGAATCTGGCTCTAGTTACAAGCAGTGGGAGGCTATACCTTTAGCAGGTGAATCATTACAGGATAACATTCCATTTTAATGCTGTTATGCAAAACCTTTTTGATGTTTTCTTATAATGTATGGATTGTGCAGACCACATGAAAGAGGTCTGAGTGGGTGATACCTGTGAATCAGGATTATATTTTAAAGCTTGCTCATTTACTGGAGTAGTACTATAATTATTTTGAGCACTCCTACCTCTAAGACCTTAGCAGAGAGATAGAATATGATTGGTTTATGGGTTTTTTTGCAACTTTAATACCTTTTTTTCCCTTTCTTTCTACTAGTAAATTCCTTCTTCCCATTACAAGCTAGCATGTGTAAAACACTGGATTCACCTGACTCTTGTAGCCTGACACTGTTGCAGGATAACACTTCTTTACCCGTCTTAATATTGATTCTTTAATATGCTTAAGTTAAAGTGAACTGATTATAGGAAGCTGATGGATGCTCATTGGTGAGATATTTTAGTAGTAAAACAGCTTCAGTGGCTTGCAAGCTGGCAACCTTATAGAAGATAAGACACATATTGAATGCCAAAATGTAATCCAGTGTTAAAGCTTTCTGGAGACAGAGGGTTCTTGAGAGTGTGAATAGTTTTTTCTTTCTCTTTTAAAATACTTCCTCCAGTCCACTTAATACAGTTTGTGTTCTTCTGTACTATAGGACTGTTTTCTGTAAACTGGGTGTTGTATTATGCCATCTTGAGATGAGCTGTCACCTGTATGACAGAAACTTATTGTCATTCAGAGAATAGTTCTTAACTCTTTCAGTAAAAACGATCACAGTTTTTTTTTAAGGCCACAGTATATGTCTTAATAATTTCCACTGAAATACTTTGTTACAATTTGTAGCTCTGGTCTATAGAGCAGTTTGAGAATTTGCATTATAAAGTAAAACATTACAGTTAAAATAAGATTTGCTCATAAACAATTCATTTGGCAGTTATTAAATCACATTCTAACTCCTACCTGCTGTAAGGAGTTTATCAGAGTCCTTTAATAGCATGGCAAACAGCTGGCTATTAGCCACTTAAAATTAGAAAGTCACTGGCCAGTTTACTATGTTAGATTTGTTCTTTGCAGGGAGTTATTTTATAAGATGGATGGTGTTGGAAAGCATTTTGGTTTTAGTTTCTGAATGCTTTATTTCCGTGGTAAAGAATGGATAAACAAGGTTAGCATACCAGGAAAAGTTTTAGTACCACATAACTAGATGAAGTAGCAGTCAGATAGCCACTTCAGAATTAATGTGCCATTTTGTCTTGCTGTAAATGAAATCCAAATCTGCTTGCCCTTCCAAAACCAAGAAAATAAACTTCTTCAGGAAGTCCAACACAGAATGGGGAGATGACTGAAGCAATCAGATGTGAATTGGCTCAGAACTACACTTTGTCCTCCCTTAGTCTGGCACTTGTGGTGTAGTCATGTCTACACTACCAGTGCATTGCTAGGGTGTTGGGTTTTTTATATATATCTGAGTACAAACTGAATACTACCAACAGTTATGAGAAGTACATGCAGCATGTATGTTAGTGTCTCTGTAATAATGAATGTAGATGTCCTGTGGTAGGACAGGAGCATCTTTGCAACTGAAGTGAAGAGGAAAGTCATTGTCCTAGAAAATAGTTGGCAACCAAATAAATGCCAGTTTAGCAGCTCTTCCTTGCCTGGATAAAAGACAGATAGGAGCACACAAACCAGATATTGGTTCCACTTGGTACCAGTGTTGGTCATATGGTTAAATGCAGCAAAGCTCTGTAGTAGTTCATAAGACTTCTGCTCTTGGTTGGCACGTAACTGGATGGGTTTTTTTCTCTTTATGCATAATATCTAGTTTTGTTATGGGAATGACAGAAAATTGGTGAGTGTGTGTGCCACCAGGGCTCTGGGACCATGACTGTACAGCTTGTAATTTTGCAAGGTTTAAGAAATGTTTACCTCAGTGTAGTTTGCTAGTACTTTGTGTTGGTCTGGAGTTCTAGCTTATACACTTAATTCCTCAGATAATGTCAACACATGTGATTAGCATTTTTGGCACTCTGAGCCCAGGCAGATTTCCTAAAGGAATTGCTGGGGCTGTAGCATCTCTACAGTGCTACCTGTAGAGATCAAGATTTAAAAGTAGATTCCAAATAGATTAAAGAAAGCAAGTACTTCCTAAATTGCATAGTTCATTGACAATGCTGATTTTCAAGTGTTACAGAAATTTCTGTTTGCATTCTGGGACAATTCTGAACTGATTTTTTTTTCAGAGCAACAGGAGGGCTGTGTATGACCAACTCCTTATTTTTCTTCCTTGATGAAATTCTTTGATATCAGGAGGAATGCATTGCTGCTTCTCTCTGTCCCTAAATACAGATACTGTGCTTCATTCCATTCTGGATTATTTTGACTTTTTTTTTTTTTTTTTCCCCTCAGATAAGTATATTTTTGTCATTTTGCCTTTTAGGTAGACTATTTTAATATTTTTTACGTTCTTGAGGGGAATTTGATCTGAATTCTTTAAAACCGTTCATATCAGTGTGCAGTCAAAACTACATCCCTGTATGTCAGGGCTATGGCTTTTAAATGTATGTTAGATAATAAATAGCATGAATACAATCAACAGTTTGAGATAGCTTATGAGATGCTCTCTTTTTAATCATGATCCTTTCCAGATGTAATCCTTAAATAAGATAATAAGGAGAATTACACTCAAAGAGCCTAGCAATGTCACTTAAATCAGTCACTTGTTTTTAGCATGTTGTGGAAACAGAAACAGAAGGGCTCTTACATAAGACTCATTGCTAAATGTGGTATTTAGTTATACATGAGACACATTCGGGGAAAATCTCAGGTGACAAAGGAAGATGCTTCAGAGCATTAATCCCAATATAGTAACATGCCATATACTGACAAATATATCCAAGCTTAAGTAATTAAATCTTTTTCTGAAGACGCACTATGATAAGGAGTAAGTGTCCTGAGCAGATTAAATTTCTTTTTCCTCTCACATATCACAATTCCACAGTGCTCACTTGAAAGCTGGTCTCTCCTTTTCCCCTTCTACTGTTGTTTTGTTGTTTGTTTTTTTTTTTTTTCTTTTAAGACCACTGGGGATTGGTTGAACATTTATAGTGCCCTGGATATAAAAAATAGACACTGAGTTCTCTGTCCTCTTAAATACAAATTTAGCACCTCCTGTTATTTGTATGCCACATTATCACCATTATTTAATCTTGTTATCTTGTTTTCCTTTCAGTATACCCAGCTTCTTCAGAATGGCACTCTAAATATATTTTTATTTAATACAATAGCATCCTGTCCACTATGTCCAAAATCTTTAGTTCAAAGAATTATCACAGAAACTATTGAATGCCTCTGCCTCACCAGTGGAATAATTCCATCAATATCTGTATTTAGAAGAGTATTGAGAATAGTTTAAAACTCAGGAAGTTTTGTATTGTTCCATCTAATTCATTTTGGTTTGCTCTTGTATAAGTCAAAAGATCAAGCCCAGTTCAGTGTCAGTGCAGCTCTGACGTTTTGTCTCTAGCTGTGTTCATGCATTTATTATGGTACAGACTTTCAGTTGAGCTGAGCAGCCTCTGGAGAATTCCTGTTGCATTGACTGTGTGAGGAGGAAAGTTAGCTGTGGGGTTTGGTGGTGGTGGTGGGGAGTTGTCTTTTTTAAATTTTTACCTCTGTGTAATGGCTTCTACTTTTCCTGCAAAAGTAGTTGCTTCCATTTTTGAGAGATGCTTAAGAGCAAAACTATGCATGTGATCACATACACATTTGTGTTCAATTTAGCATTCCCTGCTTTCTAAATTCTGCATTAGATACAGTCAGAAAGAATACTGAAAAGCAGCCCTCAGTGTTGCTAAAAAAAATCTGACATCACTGACACCCGTATGGAGAAACAGTCAATAGTTAAAATTCTATTCCTCTCATAAAGATTTTGAAACTGTTTCTTGAAGCATTCATATTCCAGTATTCTCAAATATGTTCTTTTGTCAGTTCTTACAAGTAAATGGGAAATGACAATATTTTAGCACAAGCTTCCATGTAACCTACAAGCTGAAATGTAAATTTAATAAAGAGCTGAAAATGAGGGACTCTCTTCCCTTTAAAGAGATGTAACATCCTACCAATTACAGCTGTTTAAATTGCTTCTTTTCAAGAGGGACAGCAGTTGAAGTGGAGAGCAGTCTGAATTTAGGGGTAGAAGTATTGTAAAATGTGTATAATGGGCTTTTTATGAAGGTTCATAGCTTGGTTCATAAGGGGTTTTGATTTTTTTTCCCCTCATTTCTGTCAGATGAGTAAATGCTAAAGCTGCTATGTGATACAAGTAATGTAACACTTGTCATTACTCCCAGCTGCTTGGCTAAGCTGGCTCTAGCCACAACTGAAAGAGGAAAAAAGTCTTTAATTTATATGTTGAAGTTCATGCTTCTTTTAGCCCTTGTATATATGATGCCATCTAATACATCGGTAACGGCTGTACCTAATATGGTGATTAAATTCTTACACTTGTATTGGGTGTTTGTTTTTTTTTTCCTGTCAAAACTGTAATTTTAGAATATTGCTTCTATAGCTTTTCAGAATAAGGCAAATACTAGAGACTGTGGAGTCTCCATCTCTGAAGATATTCAAAACCAATCTAGACATGGTCCTGGGCAACCAATGCTGAGTGACCCTTCATGAGCCAGGAATATTAGAGATGACCTCTAGAGATTCCTTCTAAATTTGTCCACTCTATGGTTCTGTCACTTACCTTGGAGGTTAGTTAGATGGAGCTAGAGTATACAACTGTAAGCTCCTTGTATATAGGTACACAGCTGTTTACAGTACAGCTTCATTATTTCTGTGCACGGCGGGAGGACGTAATGTTCAGTGTCGTAAAGAAACACATAAAAGGCACTACTGCAGCTGATCCTCAAGACAACCGAATGATTGAATACTACTATGAGCTTCTGTAACAAAATGGGAGAAAATATCACAGCTGAAGACTGATTTATATTTTTCTTTTTTTAAAAAAAGGCATTCTTAGAGTTGTTACAGGCAAGAGATCAAAAGTAGCTCCAGTTGAAGGTGCTCCACTGTTTGTCTTCAGTTTTAATAGCATGGAACCTAGATAATTTTAAAAGATCTCAATGCAAACTAGAGGTGGTGTGTTGTCACATTTTGAAACAGGACATTAGACAGGGCCTATTTTGAAAACAAACCCACAACAATTCTGGTATATATAATGCTATTTTCTAATGCATCCTTTTCTTTCTTTCTTCCCCTAGCTAAGTTCTTGTGTCTCCTAATAATTTCCCAAAGTCATAGCTAACATAAATAATTTCTTAACTTGAAACAAGTACATTATTAGTGTGGAATGGAGAAATAAAAAGTCTAATTAAATTAACGTAGACACTGTGTCAATGATACAGCCATTGTGATTAATGAAGATTAATTTCCTTCAGAATGAATATTCTGTGTAATGGCCTACTCTTGTCAAAGATGAAAAGTCCAAGTACTTGAAAGTGCAAGTTGTCATTTGTTATTTGTGTCTTTGCTGTGTGGACTAGGTTGCAACTTTGAACACCCTTCTCCATAGCTGTTATAACTGTGGTTCTAGGTATGCAAGACTGAATTAAGCTGGCTTAATGGCTGGATGGATCCTGGCTTCAGCTCTGTTTCTGAACACAAATGTGTACTTCTTGTCAGAAAATGACTTGCTTTAAGGAAGGCAGCCAACAGGGAATTTGTGCTGGTTTGAAGCTAATTGGAATATTTTAATGAGAAAAATAGATTATAGGCTGTGAAAAGAAGACAATGGTGATGTCTACTTCATTCATAGGCTTGCTGAGATGTATAAAAACAAGGACACAAATATAGATAAGATATAGAGTCTCTGTCTCTCTGAGAGCTGGTGTGTCTTCTGGCCTCTCTGCTGAATAACCTAACTAACTACTCTGCTTCTAACCTCCCTGGCTGATCCTCACTTTGTGCATAAGCAAAACTGTGGGGTAAGGTAGAGGGGCAGAAAGAAAGGGAAAGGGTGGTTGGGAACCCCTCCTGGGGACTCTGATTTCTGGGAGGGGTATTGTGTTTCTGTATTACCTTTAACTTGTTTATTTCTGTATATTTCTGTAAATATTCCTGTATATTGTGTATCTATCTGCTTGTATACTGTGCTAAGCTGTAAACATAGCTTCATTCCTTAACTTCCAGCTGGCTGAGTCTAGTCTGGGTGATTTTTCATAGTGTGGGGGGATGGATAACTCCCAAACCATCACAGAATTGCTTAGGTAAAAAGTCTTTTCTACCACTACAGAGACCGATTTCAAAGTTAAGCTGAGGGAAAAAAAGGAGAAGATGATTTCTGTTTTATGTGTAACATAAGTGATAGGAACCGGACCTAAGTTACTGTGGTCAGTGTACTATAGAGGTATTTTGAATAAATGTTCCTATCAAATACATATGTGCCAACTGAAAAGCAGCTTTATAAACAAGAACTTTATAAACATTTTATTCTACTTTAAAAATTTTGATTGTTCATCGTAGTTTATCATGTAATTGCATAGTTAAGGGGCAAACAAATTTTTTTCTGTCAATTATATTACCTTTTCATTTAAAAAAATCCCAACAGATTACTAGATTAAGTAGAAAATACCCAGTATTTATCCTATATATATATTTATAATCCCTTTTATAAACATGTTCAAATTGTTTATTGAAGAGACTGTCATGCTACATAAGCTGGTACTTTATAACCTTTTTATTTCTTTTTTTTTCATTATTAATAGCTGCAAGATGAATATAAAATGACCCACTTCCCATTCTTGCACAACAGTACTCTATAGAATCTCAAAAATCAGTCAATGTACTACTGAGCTTGATATACTACATTAACAAAATCATGAACACGTTAAGAAGCTTAAAGATTTAGAACTTGTATCTTGAAATCCTTAGTTTACCATTGTCCCAGGTTGGGAACTATAGGGTTAAAATAGTCCTCTAGGGACTTGAAGATTTGTTATTCAATCCCACAATTCTGCTATCTCTTCATAAGCTCAGGGCAAGGCCAGCTCGTTCTCCTTTCCTCCCCCTCCAGCCTTGCGTGGGGCAGGAGCTGCTTTATCGGGACAAACATGTAAGGATAGGCCTGGTTGGGGCCTCCAGAGGCTGTGCTTAGGCCTCTTGGATGGCGGAGGCATGGTGGGGGGAGAATTGGAGCACTGGGGATGATAGATTTAGTTTTGGGCTGGGGGAAAATTCAGGGGGTTCACTTATGGATTCTATATTTGCTTTGTAATGTCTATCTGTAACACTCTCTCTCCAGATATAATTCTGGGTTTTTCTCCAATTCGTTTGAGAGCTTCACTCTGTCGGCTCTTTAAACCCACGACAAACATCTTACATTTCTTTACCAAATATTAAGCTCTTGTTTAGATTTTGACCAATCACATTTTGATGGCTAGATGCTAAGAAGCCACCAAAGGAGAACAACTTTGGTATCAATTTTAACTTCCTGGGTTTGTAAAGGTGAAAGCACTGCTTGCTCTTCCCACCAGATTCAGTAAGAATAAGCAATTATCCCATTTTGCTTTAAGAATATTATTAAATCCATTGATCTTCTTAGTGATTCAATAATCTGGATAATCATTTTGAATTTAATCTTTCATGTCATAAAGAGATGCGTAGGTTTTCCACATTATATCAGTATACAAGTTTTCCTTTGCTATACTGGGGTAAGTTGCAAAGAGGAATGAGTGTTGAGCTTGCATAAGCAAAAGGATTATTTTGGGGTAAAAAAAGTTGTGACTTGCTGCTGGCTATTTGTAGGGCTTTGCTGTTTTCCGTTCATCCCCTTACATACTGTTCAAGAAACATTTTGAATCTTAAAACATGAAGAACAATCCCCCTGCTATGTAATACATTATCATATGCAGTTTTAGTCATGTAGCTGAAATGAAGAACTGCTTCTTTTTGACTTCATTTTACTTCGTTGTTGTTGTTACAATTAGGACTTTTTTATTATTATTACTATTTTGTATGTAATAGATGAAATTACTTCCATCAAAAATAGGGCTGGGGGGGGGATTTGTGGCTTTTTTTTTTTTTTTTGTGTGACTTTAGCTGACAGGAATACTCAGAACACTCCTACTCTATCTTCTAACCTGCAGATCGTCCAGCTTAAATAAATTCATTCATGCATTAGAAATAATCACAGTATCACCAAGGTTGGAAGAGACCTCAAAGATCATCAAGTCCAACCCATTACCACAGACCTCAGGACTAGACCATGGCACCAAGTGCCACGTCCAAACCCACCTTGAACACCTCCAGGGGCGGTGACTCCACCACCTCCCTGGGCAGCCCATTCCAGTGGGGAATGACTCTCTCAGTGAAGAACTTTCTCCTCACCTCCAGCCTAAACTTCCCCTGGCACAGCTTGAGACTGTGTCCTCTTGTTCTGGTGCTGGTTGCCTGAGAGAAGAAAGCAACCTCCTGCTGGCCACAACCACCCTTCAGGTAGTTGTAGACAGCAAGAAGGTCTCCCCTGAGCCTCCTCTTCACCAGGCTAAACAATCCCAGCTCCCTCAGCCTCTCCTCATAGGGCTTGTGCTCGAGGCCTCTCACCAGCCTCGTTGCCCTTCTCTGGACACGTTCAAGCACCTCAATGTCCTTCTTAAATTGAGGGGCCCAGAACTGGACACAGTACTCAAGGTGTGGCCTAACCAGTGCAGAGTACAGGGGGAGAATGACCTCCCTGCTCCTGCTGGCCACACTATTCCTAATGCAGGCCAGGATGCCATTGGCCTTCTTGGCCACCTGGGCACACTGCTGGCTCATGTTTAGGCGGGTGTCAATCATAATATTGATTATAAATAATCATAATATAATATTAAAAGAGATTGTGTATTTGTATGACTATTACAGCAGTTTCTGTTGCTGTTGTACGATATCAGAAATTATGGTATGATTTTCTCAGAATTTTCCATAAGGATTCAATTGTGAAGGAGCCATTTTGTTTAGAGAAAGTTAGAAGATAATGCCCCACTTCTGCTAGGAAAAGGCCTAGGAGTAGAACAAATGCAGTAATGAGACAAAGTATCAGAGAAATGGTAAGAGACTATAGTTTTTGCTGATGAGTGTAGAGAAATAACAGGTAGTGGGCCAGATTCAGACTATGGATCCAGTTCTCATGTGCTGTAGGAACTGCATCAGCATGGAGGTAAGACCAGGATAAGAACAGAAGTGTTTACTCTCTTCAGGAGTCCTCAAGCACAGGATGTACACAGTGCAAGCTGTTATGAGACAAAGGTTCAAGGAGAAAAGCTGTTGGCAGCAGAAAAGGCTCATGGAACTGGTTGGTATGGGAATTAGATACACTGTTACTGAATTATAAAATGTTTGCTTAGGAAGCTTATCAATTAAAATTGCAAACACCTGCAAAAGGTTATAAAACCAGCAGTAAAAGCTGCTCAATTCTTTCATTTGTACTGGAAACATAGGAATAGAAAGGAGAATCTTCTCTCCTCTGCGTTCAGTATTTCACTGCCACAGCTGAATTGGTCTCCTCCAGGAACCTATGGCAAGTGCTGCTCGAAAACAGCTTGAATTTTGAAATTCTCACGTTGATCTAAGAGACTGTCTCCTCCTCAGGACTTCAAAATGTACACTGACTTTCAGATGGCTTCATTCCTGAGGCATGGTCTCTAGTTCATTTTGAGCAAACCTCAACTTCTGCCTGTTCACAAGCTGTGCTTGTCATTTTTAAAGGATGAGTTTTTTATTAAAAAGATAAAAAGCTCTGATGAGACAGTGGTTATTTTATATGTAATTAGAGGAGGGATGAAATGTCTGCGCTTTTATCTTGAAAATTTTTGGCAGATAAATTTTGGTTTTTCAGCTCTTCTGCAGATGCAACAAAATCCAGAGCTCAGTTAAGAGCTCTTGTTACCTTATGATTCTCTCCTCCTTTCTCCGATGAGTTAACTGGAAATAGATTTTGTGTGTGTGTGGACACATTAACATTGAAAAGATTGCTTTGTTTTCAGTCCAAAGCTGAGAATATATTTGTGACATGGGAAATATTATCTGAATTACAGAAACCGAAATTACTTTATCCACAATTTAATTAGAAATAAACTGAAGAAAGTAATACCATGAAACTATTTGGAAGGATGGAAAAGAACATTCACAGTTGCAGAATGGGGGAGAAAAGGGGGAGTGGAGAGAATGAAGAAGTGAAAGTAAGTGAAGTTACCTAAAAAAAGACAAAAGTCCTTTCTGTACTAATTGTGTTTGCGTATTGAGGAGATGGAATTTTGTGACTCTCTGTTGACTTCCACTATTTGGTGAAAAGGAGCCAGGGATTTTTTTTTTTTTTTTTTAATAGAGACTCTCCTGTAAAGAAAGAGGGAAACAATAGCTAGCTGTCACAACAAGCTGATATATACCTTTGATCAGCCAAATGAATGTTGCAGGCATTTCTTATAGAAAGGAGATTGCTTATCGATCTATATCAAAATATGCATGCTAATCCCAGGCAGCAGAGAGTATTTTCAAGTGGAGTTAATAATCTGATTGCTGTCCTGTCTGGTGCAATTCACTGAACTCGGAGCTCTAATCAGTCTGGGGTCTTGCAGTCAAATGTATTTTGCTGTTTAAATTTGGATTTGTGACATTGATTGAGGAGTCCTTGTAAAGGTGTTGACAAATCAAATTGTTTGTTCCAGTAGTGTTTTGCTAGAGATCAAGTCCAAAGTAATAAGCAGTGAATTTGTTCATTACTAGTAGGGTGAAAGGAATGATAAAATTCACCTGCATCATTATCACAGGCACAGTATCAATAAAATATATATTTTGAGTGAAGAAAATGTACTGGTATTTGTGGTTAAATCTGATGAGTGATGAAAACTAAAATACAACACCGTAATTCAAGAGTTACCTAATAATAGTGAGTTTATAATAGTCTATAGGAAAATAATACAACTTTTTAATAACAGCTTTACAAAATGAGAAGAGATAAAGAAAAAAAACAAACAAATTTTAAAACTTGTTGTTTTTTGGGATTTAAATTAGCTTCTTGAATTAAAAAAAAAGTTAATGAAAAAAACACACTTTACAACTCAAATATTGGAATCAGTCTTATTCCTGCACTGTAGCTGTGGCCATTCTCCATGCATGTTAATTTTGGTTGAGTTGAAATACTAAAATGTGCACACTGAGGTTTGTATAGTGTTCATTCAGAATGTAAGATTTTGCACATTCACTTCTTGAAAAAGCATCCTGGAACAAAGGATAACAAACTTGTCCTTTTTGCCAGGTCTTTAAGTGGGATGCTCAAGTAATATTCAGTTAATTATTTGTGCTGTATTAATCTTGCTTTGTTATTTGATTATTTTCTCCAAAAGTTTCTGCAAAGATCTTGTTTGCCTAAAATATTATTCCTATGGATATTAGATTTTTGTATACCTTCTGAAAACAGGAATTCATTTGGAAGAAGGGAAGCCATTTAAGTTTCAGATATTCCATGTGCATGTGGCAAATACCTAATTAGTTTGGTTACTTCGATTCTTATCTAACCTCCCTCTCAAAGAAGGATCACTACACGATCAGACCAGGTTACCATAGCTTTTGTTCTATAAGTCATAAACCTCTAAGGATGGAGACTGCACAACCTTCTAGGTAATGTCCTCAGGAGAACAGAGTTTTCCTTGATTCACTCAGAACCACCCCTGTGTCAATGCATGTTCACTGTCTCTTGTTCTTCCATCAAGTGCTGGCTAAATGCCTGGCTTGTAATCTTAGCAACCTTGTGTCACACTGGATATAAATTCGTGTCAGTGTAAAATGGGTTACTTGCAATTTAGAAGCAGTGTTTAAGCAGGAGCATGTTACAGGGCTGGCAATAGGGTTCTCTTTTGGGTGAGATGAGGGTAGGTGTGTAACTACAATCCCCAGCTAAGGGAGAGCCTAGAAGGCAGGCTGGGCTGTGATTATAAAAGAACACTGGCATCTGGCTTGCATGTTCCCCTTGCTAGGTCAGGAAGACTGGTCATCCCAATCTCAGAAGTTATCCAGGTTCTCAGTTGCCTCTTCTTGTCTGTGAAAACAGTATCCTAGGAATTAAATGCTTTTACAAACTTCTTTTTTTTTTTTTTTAATGTTCCAGAATAAAAGCTTGTCATAGAAAATGGCATGGAAACCAGCAGAAATACGGGGTACTGGAGGTAGTCATGGGTTCTTTCTCTTGCTTTTTCTAACCCTTCCTGTAACTGGGCTTTGAGTCCTTTTTTGTACTCCAGCTTTCCTACTATGTATTGATTTAATGACTAACCAAATGTTATTAAACATTTTTCCTTTTGGAATATGATTATGTTCTCAGTCTGGTGGACTGACCTTTTTCTTTTTTTCTCTTGACATGCATGTAATTCATCCCTTCAAATGTATTTCTTCTGATGTTTCACTACTCTTTCTGTTCCTCTATTTAATTTGAGTGTCTAGGGCCCCCTTCTGTTTCAGGGAAAAGCAGTGAAATGCCTAAGACTGTGTAGTATGAAAACATATTTTTACTTTATAGGGGTAACTTTTCCTTTGTAGCCAAAACGTTTCTCTTTCCTGATTAGGAAGGTCTCCTAGATTCAATGAAATGGATAATTTTGCTTTCTTTTTTTTTTTTATCCTCAAGTAGTGCATTTCTCTCCCACCCACATAAGCCTTGGGTTGGTTGTTGGTGTTTTTTTTCTGCAGGGGTTTTGTGTCTGAGAACCATGCCACATCCCACACAATCCTTTATGAAAAAGAAAAAATGTAAACTATATAACCCTTCCAGAACATGTTTTGAAACCACAGCAGCCATCTGGTTTTCCAGAAGGCCTGCTGTTCTTTTCATGTTTGGAGGAATAGTTTGATAACAAACTTGTCTAATAAATATAGAGCTGAAAGACAACAAATAAGTGTTTGCCGTCTCCTGGCATTTTTGATGTTTTCCTAATTTATAACATTAAAAACTGTTAAAACAGATGGGGTTTAATATATTCTCCTGTACAAACACATGGCTTAAGTTGTGTACAATATCAGTGTGTTGGATTATGCATACTCTATCAGATTTCACTTCATCTGTTTATTCTGTGTTTCTCTGCAAGAATGGTATCTAACTACTAGCAAGCTTTCTTTGAAAAGGTAATCTGTTAACCATCACAAAGCTGAATTTGCACATAGTATAGTATAATTGCTAATCATCTGTGTAAACAGGGTTTTTTTTGTTTTGTTTTGGTTTGTTTTTTTTTTGTTTTTTTTTAGTGATTGAATTCATGCTAGATGATACCTTTGGTCAAGTTGCAAATATTTATTTGACAATATTTTGTTACAGCCACGTTGTAGGAATTTCTCCTTAAAGCCAACGTTTCCTGATCTGATTAAATACTTAACTGAAATTTGTCTTAAAATAAACAGTAGTGTATCAGATTGAAAACACTTGTCCATCTCTAGAGAGCAAGAATATGTTAAAGGGTGTGGCTAGCTCACAAAACTAATTTGGTGTAAATTCCATATGTACCTGTGCACCTTACCATCCTCCTCAACTTCGACTCACTGAATGCATAAGTTTGGCTAACAGCTCACAAAATGATGGATTGAGTAGAGCCATTGTTTATTAATCTGAGTGAAAGCTACTATCAGAGACAAAGGGGAAAAAAGTAGGTGCTCTGAAATCAAACTAATAATCTATACAGTTATTAAGAGAAGTCACCTGTCTTTTTATGGAAAGTCCCACCCATATAATACTATGTCTCATACTTTTGGAGGGCTATTAAGATGTTTAATAGTTCTAAGATAATTTTCAGATCAGAAATGGAACACAAGAAAAGATGTCTATGCTTCCCTACTGCACCTCATGTTCAAGCATGGGGTAGATGCTCTCTTGATTCGAAAATATCAGTGTGTAGAGTCATGCCATAGCTTGTTCTATTTTTGCATAGGAAAATAAAATCATTGAATCTTGAATTTGTGCTTGTTTTTAATTTTATGGTGGTCTAAAGAATCAGAGTTTATGGAGTTTTGTAGATGGTTTATTTTTTGGACCAAAATTGTCTCGAGGTTGTTTAATCGCACAGTAGGCACCTTGTGGAGTTTACTATGCCTGTCAGGAGTGGGATTAGCACTGACATCGGCTCTATCATAGAATTTCTAACTGGGAATTTGGAGAGAAACTTTCCACCTGGCACATTTAATGTTCTTAAGTATTTTGCTCTGTTGTGACTATAGTATGATAGACAGAACTGTAATCTATACAGTGAAATGTGCCTAATTTTTCAAAGTAGACTTTGCCAGAACAATTTATAAATTATGCAGTTCACATTGGCAATGGGTTTAAACTGGCAGAGGGGAGATTTAGACTAGATGTCAGGAGGAAGTTCTTTACAGTGAGGGTGGTGAGGCACTGGAACAGGTTGCCCAGGGAGGTTGTGGCTGCTCCCTCCCTGGAGGTGTTCAAGGCCAGGTTGGATGAGGCCTTGAGTAACCTGTACTAGTGGGAGGTGTCCCTGCCTATGGCAGGGGGTTGGATTTAGATGATCCTTGAGGTCCCTTCCAACCTTACCATTCTATGATTCTATATTGGAATTTAGGGTTTGGCAGTTTTCTTTTTTGTTTTTGTGACATTGGTGCACAACTCAGTTATCTGCTTAAGCTTGTGTGTCTTTTAAAAATAATTGTTACTTCTAAGAACTCATCCCCAAGCCTCTACCCATGCAAAAATTCCGGTATAAAAAGGAAGCTTCTCAGGACTGCAAGTTTTGTAATCTTATGTAACTCTGTTTTCCCTCTTCTACTATACTCTTTAAAACAAAAACAAACCACAAAAAACAAACCTGTCAAAACAACCCAACAAAACCCAAACCAACAAAAAAAGTACATATATTTGAATCATGCATTGGGCTTGAAATATGTCAAGCCATGAGAGCATGATCTTTACTTTGTCTTCTGACCTTAAATGGAGCATTAATCTTTGCATATTCCATGTTTGGCTACCTATTTCTATTAATGTATACAAAAGTCTGAATTCATATTATTTTTTTTATTCTGGATGTTTGGGAACAGGTAATGATTTCTTAGGATTTCTCTGTCATGGANCAACCTGGTTGGTTCTATGATTCTCATTTTTCTTATGTTTTGAAATACTGTCAACTACACAGCCCAATAGATACACAAAGTTATTCTGTGGCTAGTTTTGCAAGGTCTGTGTTTATTGAATTTATACTTAATATGATTGTATCTTTGGTGTGCATGAAGGTCTAGTTCGTGTGTTCTTTGCATCTTTTATTTTCTTTATCTGTGGGAGAATGTAACTATCAATCCACAATTAGCAAAAGAAATATACTAGATCCTAGGAAAGGTAGCTTTGATTGTAAATGATTCTGCAAGTTTTCATTGTTTGTTTTGAAATAAAGTATCAATATTTTTCTCAATTGTTGTAAACAGAACAACAAATCTATAAGCTGACTCAGATGGGATTTACATTATAGACCACCAGTAAGTGTAATTGTATGCTATGTATTTGATGAAAAGTGCAATATATACCCTCTCAGTAAGGGTCCTTTATTATAAAAGAGCTAAGTATTGCCTGGGTATTAACTATACTGTACTAAAACCCATAAACACCTTTTTACACATAGACTGCACATTTCAATGCAACAATCAAACGTCTTTCTGTAAATAACAAACTTATGGGGAAAAAAGAAGCCTTCAATTGCTTTCCAAGAATGCATTGAAAGCTTAGAGCAATTGTATTTGATTCCACAAGTTGAGTGCTAGGTGGTTTGTATGGATATCAGATCTCTCATAATTACTAAAAATGTAGCTTTTGTTTCAATAGGAATCTGCATTGTTTACCAAAGTGAGTTATTAATGTTCAGACACATGTAAATTATTTTCAGGTAAGGCTCTGAATATATAAACATCATNTATACCTCACCCCAGGGTTTGCCTTACATGCAAGGTGAGTTTGGGGGATCGGCCAGGGGGGTTAGAAGGAAAGTGGTTAGTGAAATTTCTCAGCAGAGAGGAGAAGCCAGAAGCTGCTAGACTGAGACGCTGTGCCCCAGAGACTGACTGCAAGCCTGAGACACTGTGTTATCTATGTTTTGAGTTATTTTTCTTAAACATCTCAGCAAGCCTATGAGTGAAGTAGACATTGTTTCTTTTTCACAGCCTATAATATAATTTTCTCCATTAAAATATTCCAATTAGCCTCAAACCAGCACAAGTGTATAAGAGGCAATTTTTTCTGGAAATGGAATATATGTCCTAAACACAACCAAAAGTGTACTGTGTCAGATGAAGATCTTGGAGGTCTTTCCCAACCTTAATGATTCTGTGATTCTGTGAAGTAAGGGGGTGAGGACCGGATGGCAGCTTTTTTTTATGGTAGTTACTTGAAGACACTTTCGAGCTGAGCTTTGGGTGAAGTGTCAGACTTTTCTCTACAAATAATTACTGTGAAAAAAGCCTATTTTGTTTTATGCTTGGAGCAGGTGACGCCTAAATGCTAAGTGCACATTTGGTTGAATGTTAGATGGTAGCTGCCCATGACATGAATCACTCAATTTCATTGTCAGTCTGAGCAAACAGCAGTTGTTTTGTCTAAAGGTGAGATTGAGTTATGTGTGGCCTAACTGCACGGCAGATGGAATGTGGTTACCTCTGTGTATGAACACTGTCATCTAGCTATTAACTTAGGTGGTACAGATGGTAATTTGTAACCAAGTACATAAAGCTGAAATCTACAGCAGTGTCATCCATGAAAAGCAGGTTGCTTGCTTTGCACGCCACATGTAGGCTTTGTATTTATGAACGGAAGGTGGCTAGCAATATAGGCTTGTTTGAAAGAATTCCTCCTCATACCCAAGTTCCAAAGCTAAAGCAAAATAGTAAAATTATTTATTTAGAGGAGATGTAGAAATCTTTTACTTGGTATATACAAAGTATTTATTTATCCTTGACAGTTCATGTTTCTGAAAATGCATCTGCTTGCTTTTCACTGAAAATTTCTTCTTACCAAAATGTATATCCGGGAACTTAAGGCACAAGACTGCTGGCAACTTGCACAAAATGACACCTTGACCTAAGAGTCTTGATTTCAGAGTCTTGGTGGTTTGCTCTGGTTAGTCAGTTACACTGCTTGCTTCNCTGGAGGTGAGGAGAAAGTTCTTCACTGAGAGAGTCATTCCCCACTGGAATGGGCTGCCCAGGGAGGTGGTGGAGTCACCGTCCCTGGAGGTGTTCAAGGCACGTTTGGACGTGGCACTTGGTGCCATGGTCTAGTCTTGAGGTCTGTGGTAATGGGTTGGACTTGATGATCTTTGAGGTCTCTTCCAACCTTGCTTATACTGTGATACTGTGATACTGTGTGACTTATTTGTGTTTTATGGAAGCACACTGGCTTCCATCCACTTTTGGCTAGCTACAAGAAGCCTTTGTGCTTTTCCAGCAGCTAATTTGGAGGATGAAGGCAGCATGATCTTTTCTGACTTTTCCTTGAGGCATGCCGTGAAGCATGGAAGATGTAGGATTTGTATTCTCAGGATTTCTTGGGATTGCTTTAGTGTGTCAGTAGTGGGATAGGCTTTTGGACATGTACAGCTGTATCACTATGTGGGAATGTAGATTTGCAAATTCATTCAAGGTAACAAGGAGCTTCTTAAAAGCTCTCATCTACTACCCCCAGAGTACTAGATGTTGTTCTTAAAAATAGAATCAAATTAGTTTGTTATAATAATGGTGATTTCACTTCAAATTCTTTTATCTACCATGACTTCACTTGTGAAGAGCTGACCATAATGTTTATTTTAGTAAACTATTTCATTCCTGAGAGAATTGGGGATTCTTAACTTCAGCAGCTATTTGAATAGATGCTTCATTTGCAGAGAGTGGCACTGTGGAATATGGTATGACTTTGGTCAAGTAACTTCTCTGTCTTTTAACTCACTATCTTCTATAGCAAGATTATAAACTCTTTCAAGCATAATGAACTCATCCGATGTGTGTTCTTGACTGGGAATTTTAATTACTCAGTCTACTTTCTGAATTACAGAAACTTTTCCAGAACCAAAATTCTGTGGACTTCCATGAAAATTTTTCTTCCTAAAGCTGTCATCATAAGAAGGCAGCTGAGAAAAGTAAAAAGGTTTACATCCATTACTTGAAGAACAATAAAAGAAGTCTGAAAATGCAAAACAAAAGTTAAAATTCCTGAAATTCCTGATTGATGGGTAGAGGTCTAAAACAAACCTTCGTACTCCAAAAGAAATATAAGGGGAATAGAGAAAAAAAAAAGTATTATTTCTCAAATGTCTCAGTCTTTAAAATGATTTTTTATCTTTTTTTTTTTTTTTTTTTTTTAGGCATGTATAGTCCTGGTTTGTTTGTTGGGTTTTTTTGCTGATTTCTTTTTTTTTCTCCTTGACAAGTAGATGGAATCATGCACACAGATGATAAAGATTATAAAATGTTATATATATGAATTATGAGTTTTCATGAGCTACAATAAATATGATTTGATGCAATCAGCCCAGGGAGGAGTTTTCTGATTTTTCAGTCTTATGCTACTGTAAATATTTAATCAAGTTTTAAACATTAAAGGAGCACTTGGGTTTTTCTTATACCATTTTCCCAGTAGAGTTGTAGATGTTATTAAAAACATTTGTTATGTTGGTAGGGCACTTTTAAATGGATCAAGCTTAATACCCTAGTTCTTCACCTTTGAAGGAATGGGTTCAAAAATCTAGCTCAGGTCACAAGGTAAATTAGCTCAGTAACCCTAGCACAGCCCCTTGTGGGTGGGCAGACTGTTCCTTGTAGTTCTCCCCCTTAACCCTAATAATATTTTTTTTTTTAATGTTATTTTTTTTTAAATCTGTGTTTTCATCTTCACCCAGCATTTATAAATACTGGGCTTGCAAGGTACGAATATGTTGTGTCATTAAAGATAATTCTGTAATTGTATGTTTTGTCTTAAGGATCCAATATTTTTAAAAGCTATTTTAAAAGCAAAAGGAGACTTGAAAGTTTGCAGATTCCTGTAAATAGCCATTCATGTTCTGCTTATAGCCTCATTTATTCTGATAGAATTCTCAGCCCTTATAGCAGACTGCAAATCTATTCAGTCTGACAGTAGCATAATGTACAGAGTATCATTGCTGTAAACTAGTGTTAGTTTTTAATTTTTTAAGTTTCCTGTACTTCTGGGTAGATAAACCTTCATTTAAATCTAAATTAAAAATAAAATGCTGAACATGCAGAAAGCTGTAACATTGTGGGTTTTTTTGGGTTATTTTTGTTTTTGTTTTTAGATTACTGCAGATATATTTTTTTTTAAATGGTCAAAACTCAATTATGTGGAAAAGTAACCTTAGTAATGCATATTTATTTAAAAGCCTCTATAAGATTTCTCCCATATTAGCTGTTTACTCTAAATGCATTGCTTTTATTTATTTTAATCTTTCAGTCCTCATTTTCTGCCCTACTGTTCTTTAAACCTTTTGATCAATTTTGTCATTTTTCATCTGATTATTTTCAATGGTAATTTTTTTTTTTCTCCCAGTTGACAACATGTCCATCCTGTAGTCTGATATGTTCATTTGGGGTTTGTTATAAGTCCTGGTTTGTTTTTTTTTTT